>JAJLVB010000038.1:59162-76986 GCA_030570135.1 Pichia deserticola | reverse complement strand
GTTTACTTATCAGTCAAAGCTTAATTAGTTTGTTATTATTCTACTATATTAGGAGACAGGTATTAAATAATAAATGGATGAAAAGTTTTATAGAATTAATTTTTATTTATTGTTAGATATAAAAAGAGTTATTTATTCCTGTATAAAATTGTGTAACCATGTTTATTCATGGGAGGTCACTTTAATATAGTGGAGGAAGCATTAATCAGAGAATTACATTCAAGCCTCTCCATACCGACTTCATCGTTGTAGAGATTATTAAAAGTAATTATAACTTAGGTTGATAGTTTTTAACTGAGATCCAAGCCCTTTTTATTATATTCAAGTTTTTCGTTACAAATTATTTATTCAATAAACCCAAGAAGGTTCACATATCGGTTGCGGCCATATCTAGCAGAAAGCACCGTTTCCCGTCCGATCAACTGTAGTTAAACTGCTAAGAGCCTGACCGAGTAGTGTAGTGGGAGACCATACGCGAAACTCAGGTGCTGCAATCTTTTTGTTTTCTGCTGCACCGCCACAGTCACGTGCCACCGCCACCCTATTTTTACCATACTAAATTGTACCACAATGTTTGTGTCGCAATAAAGCAGTATTTATGTTGTAGTAAACTTCAATAAATTGTACAACAGTAATTTGTGTCGCGAGATAGCAGTATTTTTGTCGTAATAAGTTTTAATAAATTATATAACAGCAATTTATGTCGCAATGCAACAGTATTTGCGTTGTGATAAACTTTAATAAATTGTACAACAGCAATTTATTTCGCAATACAGATTTAGAATTGATCAAAATGAAAATGAATTTCAGATTATGTTTGTTGAAGATAAATCAACAGATTTTAATTTCTTATGTTGATTTCTTTAAAGCAATTCATAAAAATATTGAAAATAATTCAAATAGTTTGAATTCATCATCAATTGCAACACTGTTACTGATAAAGGTGGTGAGAATTTAAGTTGTAGAATTGGTATTTTTTGAATAAAAGAATAACTTTCTTTTTATATAAAAATCATTATGTACATATAACAATAAAAATAGATAAATTTATGGAAAACTGAAACTAAAATATGTGATAAAAAGAAAAGTTCAAGTTTAGCAAGCTGATTTTATAGATATTAATTTAATATCGTATTTAAATAATTTAATTATTAATCTTTATTATACATCATCTCTTATTAGTTATAATTTTGAAAATTACATATTAATTTCATGTTATATTTGATAAATTACTAAGGCAGAGATAAATTGTTTTGATTTTTTTCTTTTAAATTCTTCAAAAAATAAGATTGTCTAAAGAAAGATCTTTGTAATGAATATAAAATTTTGAAATTTTTTGAAAAACATATAGTTAATGATGTTTATTTTTACACGATATTAGTTGATATTTAATAATATAAGTTTTAATAAATTATACAGTACAATAGTTGATGTCATGATATATTTTGATAAATTGTACAACAGTAATTTGTGTCGCAATACAGCAGTAATTTGTGTCGTGATAAATTTATCATGCATGCACATAATGCTAAAATATGCTAATAAATTATACCATAATAAAATATACCATAACAAATTATGCCATAAAAAAATATACCATAATAATATCCTTTCATTTCCAAATCCAAATCCTTCCGTTTCAAGTTTTTTGGTTCAACCTAGATAAATCATATTAAGGAGAGTTTGGATTATATCATCTGATATATGCATGCACTTACACTCTTTGTAATGGTCACAAGTTTTTTCTGATATATTCAATGGGCATTAATATACTTTGTACATATAAATCAATAAGGTGATATTGAGGGACAAGTATGATGATTATCATGAATTCCAGGATCAACTTTATGAGTAATTGAATAATCATATCAAGAGCTTCCCTTTCGAATAGATGCTGGAAATATGATTAATATTTAAATTATCATTCAGATTTTGACAACCATCGTCTTTGTTCTAATTCAATCATGACGGGTATATTTTGGACTCAATAACATCGAAACTCATACTTTACGAATCCATGGTTTTGCCAAAATTTGCCATTCTATATATTTACCTAATGCACTATCATCCAAATTGGTATTTCAATGGTAAATCAACAATCAGGTAGCCTTAATAAATAAGCAAGTTGTCATTAAATAGTGCAGGTGTTAAATTAATAAAATCGAATATTATGGAGAGAACATTAGTTTAATAAAAATGAGGTTCATTTAGATTATAATTACAAAAACGCAAATTGGTTAGTGGTGAAAGTTTATTTAATGGGCAATTTATTTTATATAACTTCAGGTTTCACCTAAATTCTTACCATTATCACCATCATTCACTTCAAGATTAGTCAGCTTTGATTTTTTTTATCTGTTATTTCCAATGGTAAGATGTCATTATTTTATTCTTAAATTCATTTTGAAATTTTTTTAAATTTAATAAGAAATAAAGAAAAAGAAAGTGTTGTTACTTAAATTACGATAGACTTTAACTCATAAACTTTCTTAAATAATGACTTTATAAAAATTTTCCAAAAGAAGAAAAAACACTATTCTTTAGTATAAAGGGTATACAATCAAATTATGAGCTTAATCAGCGTATAAATAAAATCTCTAGAACAGTTTATCCAATGCGGGCGATCAACATGTTATTGCCTTTTGAAAATGTGTTTTCACATCAGATCATCTTGAAATTTCAATCAATTCGGCCCGATAAAGAGTGATACTGTATGAGCAGATGATTTATATGTATTCTTTTAGATATTTTACTTATATAATTTGAAACGTGTAACATGTTAGTCATCTTTTAAGTTCACTTAATTGTTCCTCATCAATTTTTTCTATTATTTTCATCTGATCCATTTCAATTGCTAAGTGTCTTGCCTTCTCGAAATTTTCTTCAGCTAAAGTTTCATTTCCTAATTCTAAAGACAATACACCCAAAGAATAATAAGAAATAGGCAAAATTGGATCATTTTTTTGAACCTTAGAAATTAGCTTTTCATATATCATCTTTGAATTTAAATATGCACTTTTATCATTTTTTAATTGACCTAGTTTAAACCAAGCTGATGCAAGATTATGAATTTGAGTTGTACCACTTACTGTATTTTTAAAACCTGCAACTGCAGACCAAAGTAAGTTACTTTGTAATATTTGAATGCATGTTACTAAATTTCCACAACTCATTTGTAACATGGCATAATAATCACGGAGTTTTAAATATGATTCAATCCATATAGGCCATGTTTTATCGTTAAAATATCTTAATAAATCCCAACATTTGAGAAATTCTTTTCCATTATTAGAATCAATATTTTCATTTATCCATTCTGTTCTTTTTATATGATTAATATCAAAAGTATCTAATTTTGTTTCGAACCAAATATCTATTAATTCTTCGGTATTAATAGGTTTTATCCTTGAACTTGTTGCTAACCATGGCAAATCATTTCCAATTTCATTGTTTTCAATAAACGCCATTCTATCCTGTAATTCATTATTTACTTCAGTAAACCAGTTTTTAGGTTTAACCTTTTGAAGTAACATAGACCATCTAGTTATTACTATTAAATCTCTGTCAATAAGCAATTCTCTTTCTGGATTATCTCTCGATATATTTCCATGGATTAAATTTTCAAAAATAAAAGTGCTTAAATTAAAATATGTTTGAATTAGATAATTTGTCATATTTAAATTCTGATACATTTCTGCAATTTTAAGGATTATTCCTGTATAATTTAAACTGAGTTGATCCATTTTTTCATCCTTTTTAGCAATCTCAATTGCATTTTGATAATATTTTAATGCATTCATATAATCTTCCTTTCCATCTCTTTCCTCCCATAAACCCTTTCTTAATTCTTTGCTAACTTCATTAGAATATGGATTCCAAGGTTGCCATACATACATTAAAATTGATCCACCAATCAATGTGAAAAATCCATAGTGAACTATTTTACCTAATAAATCATTTTTTCGTTTTTCTTTTGCATACTCTAGATGTTGTAAAGCAGCTTTTTTACTAGGAGGTACATATTTGATAAATGCGTTATTCTTTGCTTGTTGATATAAAAATTTTGAACGTGAAAACATTATGTTCTTATTTTGTCTATATTATTCTTTAAATTAAAATATTGCAATAAAAACCAGCTTACTAAAATTAAAAAAATTGCAAACAAATCTGGTCTAATTAATTATTAATTATTAATTAGCGCTAAATCCACTGATAACCGATAAAAATTGAGCATTATATATATTTAGTTATAAATACGGGATTATTATCATTTGTTTAGCCAAATCAAACTTATTTATTCTTTTGTTACTCTGTTTAACATAACATAGTAGTTTGTATTGTTTTTACAGTTTTATTCTTATTTATGTGTAAATTAGTAGCAGTCCCAATAAGTATATTACTGTGCCTGATATACAGGAGAGTGAAATATATATATATATATATATTTGTAAACTTAAAATTTTATTCAACTTTTCTAAATCTAACTAATTAATTAATCAAAGTTCTGTATGTACTGAAATTCCCATTTTGTTTTTAGTGAATTACAGATTTACTAAAAGAAGAAAAACTATTAAAGATCAATTAACTTTAATTAACAGATATTACAAAAATGAATCAAAAAAAAAAAATAGAAATAATATGAACCATAATGTTATAAATATTTTAGATGTTATATAATAAAAATATTTTAATTAAAATTGAACAAAGTGAAATGTATTCATATGAAATTTTATGGGGAAAGATCTCAGATAACTAATCTAGTAAATTTCCGATAAAAGTTTAGATTAAGGTTTTTGTTGACTTTGTAGAGTAATTTCATTTGGTTGATAAAAATATAAAGCCTTAGGATTGAAATGAAATAGTGATGTTCATCCAATGATCAAAAATTACAAAAAGTTAGAAATCCCCAAAAATGATTCACATTTTATTAATTTTCAGGTTTAATTCGATAATTTAATCCCAATCTAGCTTGTTTTTTAAATTTGTTCTTTTTGTTCTTTTTTTTTGATTTATTTTTTCTTTGTTTGCCTTCTATGTTTTGCATTTTTCTTTTCTTTCTTGTCCTTCTTTTCCTTCTTTTCCTTCTTTTCCTTCTTTTCTTCTCCTTCCCGTTCTCATCACTGTTAGAGAAATATGACAACCCAATTAGAAGATATTAAACTAACTCATAAAACATTAACAGAAACTTTTGCCAATAGTCCCCGTTCTAAAAATGAATCAATAAAACTGTTAAAAAACTTTAGACATAAAATGTCACTATCTTTTGACATTATTTCTGATGCTATTAAACAAGATTTCAACAAACCAAAGGAAGAAGTTTATATAACAGAATTTAGTGAAGCTATTGCTGAAATGGGTCATATAATATCAAATCTAGATTCAATGCTGAAATCACCACCAACAAATTCATTACCAATTAGTTTCTCAACTTTGAAAACAAAAATCGAAAAAATTGCTTTAGGTACTATTTTAATTATTTCACCATTTAATTATCCATTAATTTTAGCTGTATCTCCATTAATTGGTGCTATTGCCTCTGGTAATAATGTTGTTTTGAAATTACCTTATGATCAATTGCCTAATTTTTCAAGTGAATTAAAAAGAATAATTGAATCTGTTTTCCCAAAAGATCAAGTAATGGTTGTTAATGGAGGTATTCCTGAATCTGAATTTCTTTTACATGAATGTAAATTTGATAAAATATTTTTTACAGGTTCAACAAATGTAGGTAAAATTGTTTATAAGGCTGCAAGTGAAAAACTGACACCAGTTGTGCTTGAATTAGGAGGTAAATCACCAGTTTTCATTACCAAAAATATCAATTTGAAATCTATTGATACTTTAATTGATCGTTTATTATGGGGTAAATTCACAAACTCAGGTCAAACTTGTGTGGCACCCGACTATTTATTAGTTGATAAATTAGTATATGAACCAGTTATAAGATCATTATTGAAAAGATTCAATTTGTATTATTCTAAAATAGATAAAGACTGCAATTTTTCTCATATAATTAATGAAAGAGGATTTGATAGATTGAATTCATATATTAAAGAAACTAAAGGTTCGATATTAGCAGGTGGTAATTCAGATAAAAAAACTTTATTTATTCAACCAACTATAGTTACTGATATTGAATGGGATGATCCTTTAATGGCTGGTGAAATTTTTGGTCCAATTTTACCTATCATTAAATACAATTCATCTCTAAAAGAAATAGTTAAAAAAGTAGCATCAATGCATGATTGTCCTTTAGCAACATATGTTTTTTCAGAATCAGAGAATGATTTAAATATCATAAAACAATTTCTAAGATCTGGTTCTATTTCAATTAATGAGACATTGATGGCTGCTGGTTGTTTTGCTACACCATTTGGTGGTATAGGTAATAGTGGGTTTGGAAATTACCATTCCAAATGGACTATAGACACATTCACTCATGAAAGAGCTATTTTAAGGCAACCCTTATGGGCAGAAACTTTGATCAAGGCTAGATACTTTCCATATACCCAAAGTAACTTGGAGAGTTTGAAACTATTGGAAAATGTGCCTGAAATTCCTGTTGAAACGATCAAAAGATCAATTTTTATTTGTTTTATTTTCGTATCGGGATGGATATTAGGAAAGATGTTCTAATGCTTTATATAAGCTTTTTAAAAAACTATATAAATTATATAATGAAATTTTTTTAATCGAAATAAAATCCACCAGCAATAAAACGAATCATATATTCATCAACATGGCCAATTCCGTCGTCATAGTCATCATCATCATCATCATCATCCTCATCCTGATCATCATCATCATCATCATCATCGTCGTCAAAACCATCGCTTATGTTTTCTTTCTTATCAATTTTACTTTCTTTCTTTATTTCAGTTCCGTCTCGAGTATATATTTTTTCTTTATTTGTACGTTGTTCTTTACGTTCTACAATACGACGAGCTAAATTCTCAACTTCAATACCCTCTGTATTTTCATTGGAGCTTTTGACATTATCAGCTGCTGAAATATTTGGAGTTGGAACAGGAGTTTTTTCATGATCTGAAAAATCTTCAACATCAATATTAGATTCACGCATTGCAATTTCTGCAGCTTTAGCATCTTCTGCATCCTCTGCCATTTCCAATGCTTTGGTGAAATCTTTGTTTCTAATTAAAGCTTCTTGATACTTATCTTTTTCATTAATAGTTTCAGCTGTGATTGCAGATTTACCAAGCAACTCTTGAACAGTTACTTTATTGAAATAATCGGTTGTAAAATCACCTTCTTGTATAATTACATTATCCAAATGCTTCTTTTGTTCAGCCTTTTTTAAAATATTCGCTTCAATGGTATATTCAGAAACAAATCTATAAATATGAACATCCCTTGTTTGTCCAATTCTATGACATCTATCTTGACATTGTTTATCAATGGCTGGATTCCAATCTGAATCATAAAATATAACTGTATCTGCACCAGTTAAGTTAATACCCAAACCACCAGCTCTGGTACTTAAAATAAAACATTTTACCCTTGAGTCGTTGTTGAAGCTTTCTGTTAATAATTGTCTATCTTCAATTTTCGTTGCACCATCTAGACGCATATATGTATAACCATGATAATTAAGGAAAAGTTCAAGAATATCCAAAACCTTTGACATCTGTGTAAAAATCAAAACTCTATGACCACGAGGAATTAAATCATGTAAAAGCTGTGCCAACTTTTGTAGTTTACCACAGTCGTATTGTAATAATGATTTATCAGGGAAAGCAATTGATGTTTTAACTTGTATCTGATGAAATGGATTTTCAATAATATTATTTTGAGAATCATAAATAAGTTCTTGTTGAATATTTGCTGGATACATTAAATCATTCATATTATTACAAACTACTTTCGGTGTTATGAACGCATATTTTTCAATTAAAGTGGCCATTTCACAGCTTCTAGAAACAATTGTTTTGACTAAATTAAGCCTTTGTAATTGTCCAATTTGATTTTTTGTTTTTTTAAGTGTCAACATATTAACCAAACTACCTGATATCAGCAAATGCTTATTACAATTAAAATCATTCACATATTGTCGATGTTTCATCATTTCTAATAAATCAAGATTTTCCCTGTTTAAAATGTATTCATAGTATTTTTCAAGATCATTGAAGTTGGGGGTTAAAGATTTCTTTTTGGTTTGTAGTAACAGCTCTTCTATTTTGTTTTTGAAAACTCTAGATGCGCTTAATTCTTGAATCGTTGTTAAATGATATAATGTGGAAACATTTGAATAATTAAAGCTAGAAACTAAATTTATAAAAGACTTATTCACCACATTTCTTGAATCTATATTTGATAATTTTCTTACCAAATCATTTTTAATGGAAAAATTGGAGACAACAGATTTCTCTTGCACAAAACTGGTCAAAATTGGTCTAACTTCAAATAAATCTGGATGGTTGCAAACTTTTCTTAATTGCATTAAGCAATTGATAATACTTAAAAAGTTTCCACTTGCTAACGTTTCCTTTGTTTGTGCTCTGCTCATAAAATCATCATACAATAATTTTTGTCTTTTCGAAAGTCTGCAATAAACAATATGTTCATATTTAGCTGGCATTTGCTTTTCTACATCTTGTTTTAACCTACGCAATAAATAGGGTCTTAGAACTTGATGCAATTTATTCACTGTTTCTCTTGTCTCATTATCTTCTCCACCTTGTTGAATGATTTTGTCCACAGGTTTACCGAACCATTGTTGGAAATCCATTAAATCTGCAAATCCTTCTGGCATTGTAATATTACCTTCTTTGGAGGAAGGCATTAGGAAATATAAAAGTGACCAAAGTTCCATGATATTGTTTTGAAGGGGAGTACCCGTTAACAAAATTCTATTTTCAGTATTAAAATTTAACAAGGCCTTCCATCTTTGAGATCTGAAATTTTTTATATTATGAGCCTCATCTAAAATCATGTATTTCCATTTCTTTCTTCTGAATATTGGCTGATCATGAACAACTAATTGATATGATGTGATGCAAACATGAAATGTATCTGGTGTATTCCATCCTTTACGCTTTTCTTTTCGTTGTTGAGGAGATCCATAATATGTCAAAACCTTGAAACCCGGTGCAAATCTTTTAAATTCCATTTCCCAATTTAACATCACCGATGTTGGAACAACAATTAAGTGTGGACCCCAAATATTTTTTTCACATGCTAAATATGATAATAATGATATAGTTTGAATGGTTTTACCCAAACCCATTTCATCAGCTAATATTCCATTGGTTCCATTGTTATACAATGATGCTAACCAATTTAGACCTTGTTTTTGATATGGACGTAAAGTTCCTTTTAACAATACAGGAACAGGAACATCTGGAATTCCATCATCAACATTATGCTCAGGAGATGATGTAGGTGTACCACTCGATTCACTGTTTTCACTATAGATAGAAGCATCATCGTCATCATCATGGGAATTCGAAACATTTTCCGGTGAGAATAATGATTTTAGACCAGGTCTATCATCATCATTGTCACCATCAGATTCTAAGTCAGAATCTGATTCAGTGCTAATATCGGAGAATGAATCAAACGACTCATCACTAATGTTCGGATTACTAGATATTATATCAAAATTTTGCTTTCTCTCCTTCTCATCTAATTGATCTATATGTATACTCTTGCTAGTTTTTGTTGAACTTTCATACAAAGCAGCTAAAGATGATTTAGATTTTTTCTTTTGAGTATTATTATTTGCCAAATCTTTATATTTTTCTTTCAGTTCCGCAATGGTTAATTTGTTATCATTTGAATCATTCCCTCCATCATTCTTGAACCTATCATCATTATCATCATCAATGGAATTATCTGAGTCACTGGAACTTATTATTTCATCTTTATTTATTTCTTCTATACTTTCATTGAAATTTTCCGGCTCTATACTAGAATTATTATTTGAATTTTTTCCAATCAATTGAGCACCCAAAACCTTCGTACTATGATCTAGAATCTTAGAAAGTTGTTCTTTCGATTTGATTGCCCTTTCACGTTCTTTCTCACGTTCCTCTAAAATCTTATAAGCTTTTACAGCCACTTGCCATTTCTTTTTAACCTCTTTTGCAGTTTCTCTTGCTAATCTTGTAATTTTCTTTTTAAATTCTTTTTCTTGTTTTTCATTTTCTTGTGATAATCTTTTAAAATGAGTTTCAATCATTTGTGCAATTCTTTTACATTTTTGTATCTTAGTTATTCTTAAATCATGAATTAGTTTTGATGATTTCAAACCTTGAGCTAATAAATGATCATAATGAGTTAATTCATTTTTTGCTCTAAACGGTATTACTGAAGGTTTAAAATGATTCATATTATAATTTGGATTTCTTTTGATCATTGTTGGTTCACGCATACCATTTGGAACATTTCTGAATGGATTTTCACTGTAATCAATATATAATAAATGTTTATTATTTAATGCGTCTTTAATCTTATTAATCAAAATTGACTGATTATCTAGATAATTGGAAAAATCTTTTGAATCAATTTCAGGTGCAGGATCTTCAATAATATTTCTATAAGAATTAAATAAATCATCTATTGAATTAAATGAATGTTTTGGTATATGCTCTGGGTGAGTAATAATTTGTGGTTTAACTGTTAATTTCAATTTAATAGATTTTGAAACTTTTAATTTCTTTGCTCGTTTTGAATTTCCTTTACCTTCAATTAATCTTCTTTTATTAAATTCATTCTTTGGTGAAAAATTTAATTTATCAATTATACTTAAATTTATATTATCTAATAATTTTTTTTTAAGTTTTAACTGATTATTATTTTGATCTATTGAAATTCTTCTAGTTAACCTTTTATTTGGTTTAGGCCATATATCTAAATTAAGATCATTTTTAAAATTAATGAAACTTTGTGAATCTTTATTTAGTATAATATTATCAGCATTTGGATTATAATTTATAATGGATTGAAAATTTACTAAATGGTATAATTCATCTATCAATATATCTGACTCTGTGAGTAGATCTAATAATTTTTTTTCAGTTGACGATATATTATTTGACATGAAGAATCAGAATCCATAATTTCCAAGTAGATTGGAGAACTTTAAGATATAGTAAATTACAAAAAAAAGTAAAATACTTAAAAAATGTATTGTTGATTACAAGAAAAATAATATAAAATTTTAGAATTCGTGATTACACCATTTGCCCTTTTTGAAGAATTTATGTATTAATAAAAAAAGGTGAACAATTAATTAATTATAAAACAAAATTATGAAAATAATTCTTTCAAGTGAAAAAAAAACAAAATCGACGCAGAACGACGCAAATCAATCAATTAATTATTTAATTAATTTAATTTAATTAATCAACGTCGTTCGACCTCAAAAAAAAAAAGAAGAAAAAAGAAACTTCCCATCAGTACACCAGATTTCCCCTCAATTTATACGTGAGTTAAGTAGATATTGGTTATAAACAAGAAAAACTCTCATTTCTTAATTTTTTCATTAGTAGAGGAGAAAAAGCTATTGAGATTTTAAAATTGAATGGATGTACAAAATTATATATATATATGTATAATAACAATTATTAAATTACAACTTTATAAATTCATTAAGTAATTATTTTAACTTCAATTCTTCTATCTATATTATTATTGATAAGACCAAAATTTACCCTCTATTGAGATTAAAATATTAAAAAGAGAGAAATAAAAGTAATAACTGAAAATTATATATAATTAAGAAATAAAATGTTTTCAAAATCAATACTTTCAAAAACTAATAGTATTTTTAGAATACAATCATTTACAAGAATGAATTCAACTTCTGCAAAATATGGATTACCAAAATTTTTACCTGATGCAGAGAAGCAATTTGGAATTAAAACACCAAAAAATTATGTTCCTCCACAATATAGAGATCCTTATGAAAAATATGATGATCAACAAAATAGAGTCAATTTTAATGAAGAAATTCATCCATATCATGATTATATGGATATGTGGTCTCCAGATCATTTCCAATCAGTTAAAGATCATACTGCAGTTGCACAACTTTCAATCTTTTTTGGTTTATTAGCTTTATTCGGTTATGGTATTTATATATTAGATATTTGGCCAGAAAGACCAAATATGCCAAGATCTTATCCATATGAAGGATTATATAAAGATTTAGGTGGTAGAGAAGGTGAACAAGAATTAATGCAAGCAAGAGTTGATAAAGGTAATTAAACATAAATTTTTATAATTTAGACACTAGATTCTTAGTTCCTGCTTTCAATTCATTATTAATTTATTATTACTATTATCATTATCATCATTATTAAAATCACTATTATTCTTGTTATTATAAATAACCTAAAAATTTATACATTTACTATTCAGATAACAAAAAAAAAAAAACAAAAATATTCACAATATTATTTATATTATCTATTTAATATTTATTTTACAAATTAAGTAATTATAAAATAATTTTAAATATTATCACTATAAATAGACATTAATGTGATACCATTACTTAATGTGTAAAAATATTTGCAAACAATTTCAAAATATGTTATTTATTTCATTATCAGAATTTTTTAAATTAAAATGTAAATTACAACATAAAATAAAATAATTATTTATTGGAAATCATATAATATATTAAAATAAAGAAAGTAAAAAATTTACGTAGAATTAAAAGTTTATAAAAAATATAAGACAAATTATAAAATTAACACCAGAATTTGTATACTCTGTAATAGAATGGTTTTGAACTGATAAAAGCTTTTTCCTCTGCAATCTCTTGTTTTAATAACTCTAAATCAACTTCTCTTCTACCAGTATCAATATCAATATCTTTTGATCTCATGAAAAAGTTATAATCTTTCTTATAGAAAACCCAGAAAGCATAGAAAACAATTATAATTGGAACACATAAGAAAACTTCAAAGAAAGAAGTTGGATTTGCAGCTTCACCAATTGGGAATAATGCAACCCAAAATTGTGCCATTAAAATTAAACAATTTAATAAAACACCAAAAGCTGAACCGATAATACCACATTGAGAAGTAAAAGAAAGTTCATCTGTACCCCTTCCTTGAACCTTTAATGCTCTTCTGAATCTTAAATGGCAAGCACAAATTGAACCCCAAGTGAAAATTGATGATAAACCTGATAAGGCTAACATCCAAGTAAAAACGTCATCATGATGAGAAGAAGCTGCTAAGAAACATAGTAAACCAATAAATAAGGATATACCAACACCAACTAATGGTCTACCTTCTCTGTCAATATAACCACATATTCTTGGTGCAAAACCTTGATCGGCCAATGAGGCAATAGTTCTTGAAGCACCATAAACTGAAGAATTTGCGACAGAGCAAACAGCAATCATAATAACTGCATTCATAACAGATGGTAAACCTTTAATACCAGCATTTTTAATTGAAATAACAAAAGGAGATGCAGCTGCACCTGAATTACCTAATAATCTTGGATCTGTATATGGTACATTTAAGCCAACTAAGGTTAAAGAAATAATATAGAAAAGAGCAATTCTCCAAAAGACTTGTTTAGTTGCAGATGGTAAAGTTTTTCTTGGATTTTCAGTTTCTGCAGCTGCTAAACCACATAATTCAGTACCTGAAAATGAGAAAGCTGATGTAACGAAAACTGCACAAACACCTTTAAAACCAGCTGCAAATGCACCTGGATCTTTCCAAAAATGACCTCCAATATAACCACCTTCTGGACCACCACCACAATTAATAACAATACCTAATATAATATAACCACAAATTGCTAAAACTTTTATTAAAGAGAAAAAAAATTCTGCTTCACCATAACCTTTAACACCAAAAACATTAATAAATAAAACTAAAACATAAAAAAGAACAACCCAAGCTGCAGAATTAATTTCTGCATTCCAATAATCAATTGTAATTGCAGCTGCAACTAATTCTAAAGGTAAAACAACTAACCATTGTAAAGCATAATTCCATGCCATACAAAAACCCCAAGCTGCTGAAATAAATCTAGTATTATATTGAACGAAAGAACCAGAGACTGGGAAAGCAACAGCTAATTCACCTAAAGCTTGAACTGTACTATACATCATAATACCAGTTAAAATCCAAGCAATAACTAAAGCAGCTGGACCACCAGTTGCAAGTGCAGAACCTGAACCAACGAATAAACCAGTACCAATTGAACCACCAATTGCAATCATTTGTAAATGTCTATTTTTTAAAGATCTTTTTAAAGGAGCTCTTGCAGCAATTAAATTTGCCCTTTCAACATCAGATAAATTTGGATCAATTTCACCTAAATCAATTGGTTTAAAACCATCAATAAAATTACCCCAAAATCCTTTATCTTTTTTTTCAACAT
Organism: Pichia deserticola; assembly: GCA_030570135.1. NCBI lineage: Eukaryota > Fungi > Ascomycota > Pichiomycetes > Pichiales > Pichiaceae > Pichia > Pichia deserticola. Next base: position 62,613 of record JAJLVB010000038.1, on the reverse strand, counting down.
TTGAATATGGTTCAACATAAATATATTCATCAGCTTTTAATATTTCATCTTGAATTGGAGAAACTGATGTATCAATAACATCTTTTTCATCATAATTTTTTTCAATTGACATAATTATTGGTTATTTAATTTATTGATTGTATTTATGAAAAGAAGAAAGTAATAAGATAGTATAAGAATTTTAAAAAAATTAACTTAATAATTTAGATTAATTAATAAAATTTGGGAGGGAATTAACTAGGTATTTATAACTGAAGAAATTAAAAAGTAATATATACTAAAGAGACATTGAATTGATTATCTGCTGTATCAAATTAATAATAATAATAAATTAGAGATAACTAATCAATATTAAATAATATTATTTAATATTATTTAATATTATATAATTAATTTATAATCACACATTATAAAAGAACAGATAAAATGATATGAAATTAACGAACACCGATAACAAATTTAAATATTTACAAGAGATAGAGAGATAAAACAATAGAAAAAAAAAATGATGAGAATAAAAGCGGCAATATTTTTGTAAAGCCCTGAAAAACATGAAGATAAAAAAGATAGATAATTAATTAATTAATTAATTAAATAAATAGATAAATAGATAGATAAGCGAAGTCAACCAATTTTTTTTTTTTATTTTTTTTATTTTTTTATTTTATTTTATTTTATTTTTTTTATTTTATTTTATTTTTTTATTTTATTTTTTAAAGCCTTAAAAATTTGCGCTGTTTTTTTTTTTATTTTTTTATTTTTTTTTTATTTTTTTATTTTTTTCTATTGTTCGCTGTTAGTTGCCGTTTAAATATGACAATAAAATAAAAGATTTTCATAAATTTTGTGGCATTCGACATTTTTAAGGCTTTATTTATTTATTTATTTATTTATTTATTTATTTATTATTTAATAAATTAACTAATTCTCAATTTAACGCCTTTTATAATTTACTAAAAATAAATAAAATAAACGGTTGATTAAATTTAATTCCGACAAAATTATCGTAAAAAATATATATATTCATAGTTATTAATAAACCCAATTTTTATATTTCAGTCTACATAAAACTTATTTTAAAACTTTATCAGTATCAATTACCCATTCATCCTTTTCATCATCTCTTATAATCATACCTTGATTTTGTAAATTTTTAAACATATCTTGTGGAACCCATCCATTTGTTGCAATAAATGGTTTACTACTATTTTCAATTTCATATTCTTTAATTTCATTAGTAAATTCTTTAATCTCTAATTCACTAAATTTAATTGGATTTTTTTCACCTTTTGATTTACCAATAATACCATTCTCATTATAATTTTCCCACATTGATGAAATTTCAATTAAACAATTCTCAATATATAATGAATCTTTTAAATTTTTAAAATTTAGTAAATTAAGATAACAATTTTTAATTAATTTAATAACTGGTGAAATAACTCCAACTAATTCTTTACTTGTTTTATTAATTGAAACTTCCCATAAAAATTGATTTCTAGTTCTTTTAAATATAAATTTATATTGTTCTTGTTCAATTTCATCTAATTCTTTAAAATTTTCAATTTCTTCTTCTAAATTAAAAATTTTTAATCCATTATATTCAAGAAATTTTGGATAATTATGAATTAAAAATGGTTTAATTGAACAATTTTCAAAATCAATAAATTCAAAACTTTTCCCATTTTTCCTAATTAAAACATTCATTGGATCTAAATCACCAATTAATAATCTTGGCTTTAATAAATCATTAACATTAGGAATTAAAGTTTCATCTTTATTTAAATTAAATATTTCATCAGAAATTATATTAAATTTTTCAAAAATTTTAATACAATATTTTAATCCTTCTTTTGTATCATTATTAACTAATGATTTACCATTATTAATTGAATTTAATCTAATATTAAGACTATAAATTTCTAATTCAACTAAATCTTTAATCATTTTTAATGGTTTTGAACTCTCCCATGGACCAACAAATTTATTTAATTCTTCTTCTTCAATAAATTGTTTATTTCTATAATATGCAGTTTCAACAGTTGGTCCAATTACCCATCTATCTTGACCTTCAAATGCAATTTTTTCTAAATTTTTCGGACAATCATCTTTAAAATAAATTGAACCATAATTATCAAAAATAAAATCAATTACAATTTTATTAAAATCTGAAATTGGTTCAATAACTTCATTTAATTTATCAATTGCTTCAGGATCATTTAATTTATTATCTTTACTTTCAATTAATGGATTCCATTTTTTCATTAATGATGATTCAATATCATCAATATATTCCATTAAAATATATGGATGTCCAATTAAATTATTTGATTCACCACTATATGATAAAACTTTTGGTATATTTAAATTTAATGCATTTGTTAAAAAATCCATTGTTGCAACTTCACTTTCAAGTTTTCTTTTTGTAAATAATTTTGAATGTAAAGTATAAGGTAATCTTAAAATAAATTGTTTTTCAATACCTTCAATTTCAATTTTATAAATTCTATGATGTTTACCTTCATGTAATGAAATAATTTGTTTAATATTTTTATTAGATTTTGAATTTTTGAAAAAATATGATAAATTACTTGTTAAAATTTTTGAATTTTCAATTTTTTTAATTTCATCAGGTTTTTCATTATTAATTAAATTATTTTCTTCAATACTTTCAATTCTTTTAATTAAATCACTTAAACCTTGAATTGAAAATTTTGTAAATCTTTTTTCTTTTTCTAATTTATCATTTTTTAACCATGTACCCCAAGTATATTCAAATATATGATTACGATTTGGATCTGATTCATCAAATATATTTGTAGTTGTTATTTTACCTTTTGATGTAATATCAGTTTTACTTGAATTAAATCTAATTTTTTGAATTAATGAAATTTTATTAACATTATTATTATTATTAACAATTTTACCTGTATTTAATGAAAATTTAGTTGATCTTCTTAATAAGTTTCTAGCATTACCTGAAAGCATCTTTTTCTTTTTCTTTTCCTATTAGAATGTTGAAATAAGTAAATTGATAATTGGTCAAAAAAAAAGAAAAAATATTTACTTAATTAATAATAATTGAAATTTATAAGTATAAAGTCTTGAGTATTTTTGAAATTGTTCCTCGTCAACGAAATTATTGAATTTTTAGATGCATTTGAAGGGCAAACCGATTCGGAATTGAAAAAAATTGATCGCGAATAGAATCAATCACGTGTGCCGGGTGGCGGCCAACAAAAATTGAAAAGAAAGAAAGTCGGGTGTGGCGGTGCACAAGGCTTTCCAAAATCTGAAAAGGAATTTTTAAATTATTATGAGGAGGCTCAGTAAGATGATTAATTTAGTTGATTTTAATAACATTTATAAAATTCTTTTTGCTTTCTATCTTTTCTTTTCTTTTCTTTTCTTTTCTTTTCTTTATATCTCAAAAAAAAAAAAAAAAAAAAAA
>JAJLVB010000038.1:0-59062 GCA_030570135.1 Pichia deserticola | reverse complement strand
TCACGTGTGCCGGGTGGCGGCCAACAAAAATTGAAAAGAAAGAAAGTCGGCTGTGGCGGTGCACAAGGCTTTCCAAAATCTGAAAAGGAATTTTTAAATTATTATGAGGAGGCTCAGTAAGATGATTAATTTAGTTGATTTTAATAACATTTATAAAATTCTTTTTGCTTTCTATCTTTTCTTTTCTTTTCTTTTCTTTTCTTTTCTTTATATCTCAAAAAAAAAAAAAAAAAATAAAAGATTAATGATAATATACAATGACTATTTCAACAAATAGGAAAAGACAAAGAACTAGAACAAGAGTTTCGGAACGTGTAACACCATCTAAAAGTGAAAAAACTATAATAGATTTATTGATTATGTCAATATCTTGTATAACATTTTTACGTGGATTTTTCACTGATAAATACTTTATTGATGATATCTTAGAAATTGACAAAATTATCCCCTCTCAAAACCCATCATTTTCAACTCAAAAGGAATCAATTAAAATTAAAAGATTGGCACCTGGTATTTCTGATATTTCTGATAAAATTTTAAGTTGGATTAAAATATCAATTTTAGATGCTTTACATAAAAAATATTTAAAAGCAATCAATTTTTCAATTATATTAGATAAAGAAAATCCAAATAATATATTTGAAACTTATTGCTTTGAAATAGATTATTTAGATTCAACAGAAACAATTAATTTTAATGGTATATTAATATCACCAAATGAATTAACAAAAGTTCAAATTTTTAAACTTTTAAAAAAATTTATAATTTTAACTCAATCTTTACCACCATTACCATTAGAAAGATTTATATTTATGCGTTTATTATGTAATGATAGATGTCCAAATGATTATAATATTAATAATTTTAATAATTGTTCAAATGAAAAATCTGCATTTATAAAAATTCCACAATCAATTCAAAATAATATTATATTAAATTGTGGTAATGTTAATTCAGTACATCATAAATTATCAGCTTCTGTAATTTCATTAACAAATATTGATATTAAAAGTAATAATGATAATATCTTAGAAATTGATCCTTTTGATTTATTTTATATTAAAAAAAAAAATTTACCTGAAACTAATTCTCAATTCTCTCAAATTTCAAAAAATTTATATGATGTTATTAAATTTCAAAATAATGAATTACATGATGGATTTACTCAAATTCAAAATTCAATTGATTATGAAAATATATCTAAAACTGAATGTATTTGTAAATCATCATCATATTTAGCTTATTCTTCAATTATAAAATGTTCAAAATGTTTTAAATGTATGCATAAAGTATGTTTTTCAATAAATTTTGAAACAACACAATTTATTTGTCATAATTGTAATAATGAAAAAATTAATTTAAATTTTAATGATTTATTTATTATTTTTAATATTAGAAAATTGTTAGCTTATCTTGATTTTAATAAAAAAAATAGTTTAAATTCAATTAAGGATACCGCTTCAATATTAGGTTATAATGAAGAAAATCTTAATTCTGATAAATGTATATTAAAAAATATTGTTAATGTATTCTCAATTTTAATCTTTGAAGGAATTTTATCTTTAAAATCACAAAAATCATTTTCTCATAATATATTTAAAGTTGATGTTGATGGTTTACTTCAAAATAATACTACAGTGAAAAAAGGTAAATATTTCATTTCATTTATTTTTAAAAATAATCAAAATAAAATATCTAAATTTCTTGATCCAAATTTCGAAATTTCTAATAAAATTGATTCAATTGTTGAAAATTTAGATGAACAAGATAATCTATATAGTAATGATGAAGATGAAATTTATTCTTACAATAAAAGGAATAAATTATCAAGTGATATATTTAAATTTTAAATTAATTAAATAATATAATAATATTTAATCATATTTATAAATAAATTATATAATTTGCTAACGAATTCATTTTTTTATTAATCTTGCTAAATCAGATATTCTTAAAATACCTTTAAATTCTGGTCCATTTTTACTATCATTACAAACAAAAATATTTGTAATTAACATCCTAGTCATTAATTCGTATGATGAAAGTAAAGAATAATTACCATTTACTATTGCTAAATCACTAATTGAAATAATATTAGAATCCAATTTGATTATATTGTTATTATCAATTTCATGAGATTGAGTAGAAAATGAAACCAATTTTTCAGATTCTAAATTTAATGTTAAAATATGATATAAATCATTAAAATTAATCCATCCGATAAGTATACGATTATACTTACTTTTTAATAATACAAATCCATCATTTGAAATTTCACCTCTATCACCTTCAAATCTATCATAAATCATTTCAATTTTATTAACTAATTGATTAACAGTTAATAATTCATCATCAACATATATAATATAAGGATCATAATTATCAATTACATTTGATATTGGAATTTCTGAAAATTGAGCTAAACTCATTGATTCTGTTAATTCAGTATTTAAATAATTTTTATTTAATTTTTCTTCAAAACCTTTATAACCGAAAATATCAATTACAGTTTTAGAAACAACAACTCCTAACATTAAAGGAATTAAATATGTAACAGCACCAGTTAATTCAAAAACTATTACAACAGCTGAAACTGAAGTATTTGTAAATCCTGCAAAAAATGAAGCTGCACCAACAATTGCATAAGAACCTGGTGATACACATTTTTGATTTTCATTAAAACATTCAAAGAAAATTTTTGAACCCCAATTTAATTGTAAAGTTTGAACTAATTCACCAATAATACGTCCAATAGTTGCACCTATTGTTAAAGATGGCAATAACATACCACCTGGAATATCTAATGAATAAGAATAATTTGAAAGTAAAAAAATTAAAATAAAATAATAAGAAAGTTCAATTAATTTATGTGATGATTGACATATTGATTGATTTAAATTATTTGTAATATTATTACCACAATCATAAAATAAACTTGATAACATATCATTTAATGTTAAATAACTAAAACTTAAAGGATAAGTTAAAACATGAGTTAATAAAACTAAAATAGAAATTTCAAAATATGAATTTTTAATTAATTTATAAATTAAATTTGGTAATGAATCTAAATTTTTAAGATTATTTCTAAAATTTATTAATTTTGAATGTAATTTAGAGAATAAAATTGATAAAAATCCACAAATTAAACCAACAAAAATATAAGGTAAAGTTTCAAATAATATCCAACCATTTGCAATATTAACAGTAAATGCTTCATTAATTGAAATTTTTTTAAATGGATGAATTTCGAAAAATATAAAAGTTGCAATTGAAGCACAAACAAAACCATTCCAAGCTAAAGTATTAATTTTAGTACCTAAATTTAAATTTTCAATTGAAAATAATAAACCACCAATTGGAGCACCAAAAGCTAATGAAATTCCAATTACGAAACCAACTGAAATAATTTCTCTTCTAATTGCTTCATTATTTAAATTTTGGAAAAAAATTGATGAAGAAGCAAATTTATTAATTATAAAATTAATTACACCACATGAAATATGAATTAAAGGACCTTCATAACCAACTAATAAACCACCACTTGAACAAACGAAAATTAATGAAATAAATTTTTTAATTATTAATGAAGGTTTTAAAAATTCATTATTAACATATCCTGAAATTATAATTTTTAATTCATTTATACCACTTTTCGAAATCCAAGAATTTGATTTTGAAATAAATAAACCAATAATTGCTAAAATTATTGAAATTGAGGAAACAAATATTAAATTTAAAAAAGATAATAAAATATTTGAATTATTTTGATTATAAGTATACCAATCATTAATATTACAAGATTCACAAACTTTAAAAAAATTTGAATTACAATAACCATATTTAATATCATTAAGCCAAGTTGAAGACCAATCTAAAATTATTGTTAATAAAGAAATTAAAATACTTGAAACTATTATAATTGGCCATCGATTATATTTAGCAAAAAATTTAATTAAATTTGAAGATGTTAATGATGATTGTAAAGCAGATTCTTCAATTCTTTGTTTTGAATATAATTTCCTCCAAGGTATAATTTGACCATCTGTATAAATATGATTTTCAGATATAAAAGCTGAAGCTAATTGTTCTCTATTATCAATTTCATTATTTAAATCTCTCCAATCTGATGGTTTTGATGATATAATAGGTAAAGTATTTGAATAAGAGATGAATAATTCTTCATCTGTTGGGTAGATATTTTTCCTTATATATACAGTTGCTGACATTGTTTATAAATAAGTAAGTATCAAAAAGAATTGATTATATGATAACATATAATAATACTATACAATTAATCAAATGATTAAGAAAAAAAAAAAAAAAGAGAGACAGACAGACAGAAAGACGGGGGGTGGGGGTGGGGTTTGGCCAGATTTCTAAAAAACTGTGGGAAAATAATGAATTTTAATGGGAAAATAGTGAATTTTAATGGGAAAATAGTGAATTTTCATGGGAAAATATCACATTTTAATGGGAAAATCATGGGAAAATAATGAATTTTCATGGGAGATAAAATTTTAAACCCCTCCAATCCCCCCCTCTCATCCCAATGAATATCGTTTATCTTTGTCGGGAAATTTAATGGAATCTTCCCTTGGCCTTGATTACAAAATAATCAACATTAAAAACATTTCAATTATAGAAATCCCCCGAATTTAATGTATCCTAAAACTTAAAACTTAATATATAATATATCATATAGAAAGAGTGCAAACTCTTTATTGATATTATGTAAATAAACAAGAAAAACACCAGAGATAAAAAGTGTAAATAATTCACCAAATGCGGTAAAAGATAAATACACCTTTTTTGTTTGTTTGTTTGTTTGTTTGTTTGTTTGTTTGTTTGTTTGTTTGCATTTTCATTTCCAGTTTTGTTTACAGATGGATTGAAACTGAAAGGGTTTGTCAGTTTGTTTTCTTAAATTATTTTTAAATTTGATATATAAGTTCATTAAATTCTTAATTAATTTGCTGATTTTATTTGAAATTTTTTCTATTCTTATTTCCTAACTATTTGACTTGATCTTTTTTTTTTCTTTTTTTTCTTTTTTTCTTTTCTTCTTTTTTTTTTTCATCAAAAAGAATTGCTATTTTAATTAATAATTAATCAAATCAATTAAATTTAATATTAAATTAAAATGCTTAGAACAGTTCGTTCATTACCTTCATTACGTCTTTTATGTCAACAGGAAACTACAGTAATTAAAAATCATGCACAATCAAATTCAAATTATTCTTTTATTAGTAATGAATTATTTCAACCATCAATTAATTCGAAAATTATAACTAGAAATGTTCATCAAACAAGTAAAAAAGAAACTATTTTATTAGATTTATCATCAAATAAATCAAAATATACTTCAATGAATTTACAAGGTTTAAAAATGGAATGTAGAAATAGAGGTTTAAAAATTTCTGGTAAAAAAATTGAATTAATTCAAAGATTAGTTTCTCAAGATCAATTTAGTATTAATTCAAACTCTAATAATAATAATGCAAGAACTTTTTCAAGTATTAATAATCAAACTAAAAATGATTTTAATAAACCAGATTTAAAATTTCAAAATTTTAATAAAAATAATCAAGAAAATTCCAAAAATTCTAAAAATTCTAAAAATTCTAAAAAATTATTAAAGGATAAAATTCAAAGAAAAGAAAAAATTTCAAAAATTGAAGAACAAAGAAGATTTTCTGAAGAAATGTCACAACATTTAAAATTACAAGATGATAGAAGAAAAGCTTCTCAACAATTTAAAAATACTCAAAAAAAGTCATCTGAAATTAAATCAAATCGTCAAGATGAGATAAAATTACAAGAAAAAGAAGCTATAAGATTAAAAGAATTTAAAGTTAAAGAAGAAAAAATGTTAGCTGAGAAAGAGGAAGCTAAACGTAAAATTTTAGAACAACAAATGATTTTACAAAAGAAAGAAACTGAATTAAATTTACAAGCAGAGAAGAAATTTAAAGAGGAACAAGAGAAAAAATTAAGATTAGAGGAAGAAAAACGAAAGGAAGAAATTAAACTAAGAGAACAAGAAAAATTACAAGAGTTTAAATTACAAGAGAAAAGACGTATTGAAGAAAGAAAAACTGAAGAAATTAGAATTGAAAATGAAAGAAAACTTGCAAAAGCTAAAGAGGAAGAACTAAAATTAAAGGAACAAAATAGATTGAAAGAATTAAAAGATCAAGAAGAGAAAAGATTATTGGCAATTCAAGCAAAGGAAAAACTTTCTCAAGTAACAAAAAATATTGCTGAATCTGTTAACAAAGAAAAATTAGTTAATAATGTCTTAAATAAAGTTCATGAACAATCTAAAAGTGAAATTATTAATAAGGCTAAACTTCAATTACAAGAACGTGCAAAACAACAACAACAACAACAACAACAACAACAACAACAACAACAAAATGATGACACCAAATTAACTTCAAGAGATATCACATTTTTCACTGTTTTCGGTGTTTCTACTATCGGATGGTGGTCATTAAAAGATTAATGTTCTGAGTCATCCTTCATAATTTTTACTTCTATTTTTCTTGATTTGATATTGCTTTTAAAATCCTTCAGTTCCATTCTATTCTTTTTCAGTGTGAATTTTCTTACTTTTAATGTGGGAAAGATGAAAAATAAAAAAATAAAAAAACAAAACTTATTCACACACCTTCTATTTTAATTTATAATTGATTTTAATATCTTAAACATTTTTATTTTATCATTTTATTTTATTTTACTATATCTTATTAATTTTTATAAATGTTATTAACGACTTTTTTTTTCTACAAAAAAAAAAAAAAATACTAATCGTATAAATATAAATTATCAACACATCCATAACCAGCAGCTACACCACCTTCATTACTAGTACTTGTTTTCGATCTAAGTAAATGTCCTAAAACTTGATTATCTAATATTTCACCCGATTTTTCATTAAATAAATAACTACCAAATATACCAAGTTCAGAAACGATACCATCTTTTAATATTTCACCATTTCTTAAAATTAAGTTTTTATGTGTCTTTGGATGAATTAATTCCATTAAAATGTATGCTTCCCATTCTTCCTCTGGTAAAGAATTTAAAAAAATTGGAATATCTTCTTTATAAATATTATTACCACCACCTTCTCTTTGAGGTTTTAAAACAAAATCTTGTGGATTTGAAAATGCTAATTTTTTAGCAATTTTACCATCATCAGAATTATCTAATGGATAAATTTTACAAAAAGTTTTTTCTATTTGAAATATTTCATCATTAGATAAAAATTTTGATAAATTTGAAGTTGAAGTTAATAATTGTTGAATTTTTTTACATCCACTTAATTGAGTTTTTAAAGAAGGACATTTTATTGCTAATGTTGATTCAAGAGCTGTTCTACAATCCCAAGTTTCTGATAATTGAAATTCTGATGGACCATATGCAGATCTATAATAAACAACAGAGACTTCAAATTGATCAAAATATAATTTATTATTATTTTCTTTATCAATTTTTATTAAAGATAAAACATTTGGTAATTCAATTCTTTTTGTTATTACATTAAATTCATTTAATAAACTATATTCAATTGCTCTTTGATCAAAAGCATTTCTTTCATTTGGTTGAACAATCATTAAAACAATTGATTTATTTTCACCATTTAAATATTTTTCATTATAATATTTTACACCAGAATATAAACCTTGAGCTAATTTTTTATCACTTTCACTAATTGGTAATTCATTATCTAAATAATATTTTTCATTATTATAATTATTATAAATACCAATATTATTTAAATAAGAATGAGATTTACCAACTTTTGAACTTAAACCACCAAATGATACACTAACAGTATTAAATTCTACTTGTTTAATTTCATTTAAAATTTCATCATACATATAATCTGATCTAATTAAAGCTAACGAAACATCTTGTACAATACCATTTGATAAAGATTTTTTATAACAATCCCATAATTTACCAGTAAAATCTTTATCATGAATTGATAAATTTTCAATTATATTAATTAACCAATTATTTTCAGATACAACTAAAGCATATAATTTATTATAAATTTTTGCAACTGATAAACTTTCTAAAAATTGTTTACGTGGGAAAGGAGTTGGGAATAAAGTAATTGGGGCTAAAATTGGTTGATAATTTAGATATGGACTTGGTGGATACATTATCAAACCATTTGATAAGCCGAATTGTGTTACTTCAAACACTAATCTTTCTAATTGATCATTATTTAAAATGGGGAATTCTTTTGGTGACATAATTGTTCTATATATATTACAAGCTAGCTAATAATTTATTTTCGTTTTATCTTTTTTATTTTATTTTTTTACTTATTTTGGCTTTCAATTAAGAGGATTATAATAATAAATAAATAAAAATAAAAAAATAGAGTAAATCAATCAGGAAATCAATTCAATTGTTTAAATTTCGAAGATTTTTAGATTGTAGAAATATTCGGTTTTATCAACGATTTTTTTTTTTTTTTTTCTTTATAACAAGCCATAATTATAATTGTAATTATTATTAAATAACATTTAATTAATAATTATTAATAATTAATAATTATTAATAATTAATAATTAATAAATAGAGAGTAGAGTCTATCGACGCCACAGCTTTTGTATTTTTCATTTTTTTTCTTTGTGGTGTACAGATGTTTGACAAGGCTCATTTTTTTTTTAATTTTTTTTTTAATTTTTTTTTAATTTTCTGTGATTTTGACAACATGAAAATTCGTTGCCCTTTTTCATATTTAAACATATATAAACATTCAAATTTTAAACATTATTTAAATCAAATATTTATTAAGCAGGTTTGGATTTTTATCTCGAATTATTCAAAGATGAAGTCTCCTTTTTTCCAAGTATTAGGAACTTCAACTGAAAATTCAAACAATTCAGATGATTATAATAATAATACTAATAATAACTTAGAAAAAACAAATATAATCATTGAAAGATCTCATCTTCAAATTAAAAGAGCCAGTAAAAAAACACATCGTAATGTTTCAAATATGATTTCATTGTTACCATTTTATGATTCAGTTCAATCGAATTCTTTAGGTACAATTAAAAAAGATACAGAATTAACAAATTTAAATCATTTACCATTATCAACATCATCACCAATTGAATTAGCTTCAAAATGTGTAACTGCTCAAATTGAAAAGGATAATTCTACTCCAACTCTATATGAAATTTTATCAATGTATGCAATTGATAATTATAATTTTAATCCAATTCCAAATTCTTCACCATTAACTAGATTTGAAAAAGTTAATTATTTTGGAATACCAGATAAATTATTAGATGATAATAATGATTCATTAGTTACAAATATGGGTATTTTCCCTGAAATTAAAAGAGCCTGGTTAAGTGTTGATAATAAATTATATATTTGGAATTATAATTCATCATTAACTAATCAAGAATTTGATGTAATTGATGATTTTTCTGGAACTATATTAACATGTTCATTAGTTAAACCAAAACAAAATGTTTTCGTTGAATCTGTTAATTATTTATTAATTATTTCAAATTCTAAAGAAATAAAATTATTAACATTAGAATTTGATAATTCAAATAACAAATTAATTGTTTCAGATCCACAAATGTCTGTATCAACTAATGGTTTAATAGTTAATAAAATAACTTATCTTAAAGGATCTAATGATATATTTTTTTGTGGAGTTGGATCAAGAGATACTCTTTGGAAATTATCTTATACAAATTCAAATGGATGGTTCTCAAAATCTGTAACAAAAGAATGTTTAACAACTCTTTCTAATTCTTCAAATTTACCAAATATTTCTGTATTAAATTGGATTAATAATGATAAATATGATTCAAATATATTATCTATTATAGATTTGAAAATTGATCAAACAAGAAATATTTTATATACATTATCATCAAATTCTGTTATAAAATGTTATAGACTTCAAAATAAAAATGGAAATATTGTAATTGGTGAAACAACAATAAAAAGAATATCAACATTATTAAAAGAATTATCAACTACTGTAATTAATCTTAACTCTCCATTACTTAATCCATCAAATTTGAAAATTGTTAATATTCATCCTATAACTAAAAATGAAAATCCTAATTTATATTTAATTGCAGTTGCTTCAAATGGTTGTAGATTTTATATTAATGGATCTACAAGTTATGCAAATAGATTAACTTTAACAACAAATTTTGTTAAATTCCCTCCAATTGATATGAAATTATATGAAACAATTGAGAAAAGAAAGGAAAAAAGCTTAAACAAATATCAAACATTTAATGATGATTCTCAATATTGGAAAAAATCACAATCTTCTACTTTATCTAATAATAATAATAATAATAATGATCAAAAAGCACAAGATTTATTATTTAATTCTAATTCCAATGGTAATAACAATAATAAACAACCAGTTAATACAGATAAATCAATTACAAAATCAGTTGCAAATCAACTTGTTTCAATTGAAGAACTAAAAGCAACTCAAGAGCATTCTAAATTATTAAGTCATACTTTTAACACTCTAATTATATCACCAGGAATTTTTGTTGGTTTTAATAAATCATTAGGTTTATATACTAGCACACCTGATTATGGTATTTTTAAAAAATCATCAAGATATATTGAAGATTTCGAAGTTATTGATAAATTTTCAAATATTTATGATATAATTCAATTAACTCCATCATTTAATGCAACTAATGAACCAAAAGGTTACGCAAATGAATTTGCATCTCAATATACAGCTGAGCCATTGGAATTTGCTGTATTAACGGACATTGGAATTGTAATTTATAGATATAAAACTCCAGATTTAATTTTAGAGGACTCATTAAATGAAAAAATGTTCAAACAGTTTGGAAGTAAATATGGTTTTGATGAAGCGTGCTCTACATCTTTGTATTTGGCTTGTAAATATGACAAATCTGATTCTTTTAGAACCATTGCAACCAAATTTTTTATCTCTGGTGGTCAAAGTTCTAAACTTGACAAATCTTTATCCGCAATAATTGATAATGTTCAACCAAGTGATAGATTCCTAGCTGTGCTTATTTTATTATCTAGATTGGTTCGTGAAATTTGGAATAAAGAAGTATTTAAATTGAGAGAAGAAATTAAATTTGATAGTATGGGCTATATATCATCTAAATCAATTAAATCAATCAAAACAGATAAACAATTGATATTAAGCGGTTTAAATATAAATAAAAAAGATCTTGAATATTTACTATGTTCAATTCTAATAATTATTAAATATTTTGAAGAACATAAAAATATAATTCCAGGTCTAACAAAAGATCTCAGTAACCAAAATGAAACTACATCATATCAAGAAAAAGTAAGTGAGATTTGTATCCAAGCTGAGAGAATTTGTTTTGATTCATTATCGAAATTTTTGAATATAATTAAGGAGGGTTTATCATTTCTTACTATTTTGTTGGAAGAAGATGATAACAAAGATCCACTAAAAAATTTTAGAAGTATTATTTCGTTCTTGCCAATCCAAATGCAAGCTGATTTAAGTTGTATTACATTTAGCGATTTTTTTACTAAATCCGATTCTGAAGTTTCAAAATTAATCAAAGAACTTTTGTCATGTATCATTAATAAAAGCATTTCACAGGGAAATTCAGTGGAACTCGTTGCTAACACATTACAAGAAAAGTGTGGTTATTTCTGTTCCACTGATGATGTCTTAATTTTTAAAGCTGTTGAAAGTTTAAAAAAGGCTAAAACTTATTCAGAAGAGAAAAATGAAGAATTGAAATCGAAATTTCTAGATAACTCTCTCGCATTATTGAAACAAAGTGGTGATTCTTTAACTGAAGAGATCATAAGTGATTGTGTAAATATTGTACTAGAATTAGGATATTATCCTAATGCCATCAAATTTTTACTTGATATTGCAAACACCCCAGAGCAAGTTAAACTCTCTACACAATATCAAAATGATTTGCAATTATCAATAGATGTGGACCCTATAAAGAAAAATAGTTATATACGCAGATTAAAATTATATCATATTATATTTCAAATTTTGTTAGATATTGATAAAAAGGCATTGACTAGTCTTGAACATGATTCCACATTAATTGGTTTACAATTAAATGATGCACCAAACTTCAAGTCTGATCCATCTACTTTTATTGATAAAAATGGACAATTGGTTACATATTACTCACAAATAAGGGATGAGTGCTACAAAATTTGTTTAAATTATAAGGATAAAATGTTTCATTTTGAATTCTATAAATGGTTTGTTAAGAATGAAGTTGGTGAAAAATTACTTTATGTCGATACTCCATATATTCTAGAATTTTTAGAAAAAAATTCACAAAGCGATTTAGAGATGAGTAAGTTGTTGTGGATTTACTATTCCAGGAAGGGAGATTATTATGAGGCTGCAAATCAATTGTACTGTTTAGCATTGTCAAAGTTCAATATCTCTTTAGTTGATAGAATTCAATTTTTATCTATTGCAAACAATTTTATTCAGGGTATTGAGACACAATATTTAAAGCAAGATATTATGAGTCTATCTTCTAAGATATCTGATTTAATATCAGTTTCAAATTTACAAGATGAATTATTATTAACTATAATTCATGATGATAGAATTAATGAAATGGGTGAAAGGATTGCCAAAGAAAAACTAAATAATGAAATTTTAACAATAAATGAGTTATATAACGAATATATTGATCCATTAGGTTATTACGAATTGGCTTTGATTTGTTTTAAATTGGCGGATTATAGAAATCATGAAATGGTTTTAAGTAAATGGGAATCGTTATTTAACAAGTGGTATTCACAATATAAAGATAAACCAAAATCTGAAGCTAAATTATTCTTATCAGATTTAAGCAATAAATTTATTATCATAGCAGAAAGAGTGAAGGATATTGATACTCTTTTCCCAATTATTAATTTAATACCTATTATGTTCAAAAGTATTCATACTTCTTTGGGTGTTAAACAAAAGATTGAGCCCGGTATCGTTATTAACTCATTTATTAAAAGTGGTGTTTCATATAGTAAGTTATATTATAATCTCAGAAATTTGATTGAGAGTACAACACACGAACTGTTTGATGGTTATAGTGCAGCTCTCAAATCAGAAATGGTCTATTTACTTCATGATTGGTTCAAAAATGATAAAAGCATAAGAGAAGTTATTTCTCCTAACGCAATTCGTAATCTCAACGATTATGACTTGAATAATGATCCGATTGAATCATATATTAAATTGAATGGTAATCCTTTGTAGTTTCTATAAATTTAGTTTACTTTTTTTTATATTGTACATTGTATAACAGAAAAAGTTGTAAATGATATACAAATTAATTTAAATGTTATAAAGCTAATCGAGAACGATAATATCAGGTATGTTCTTTTTTTCTTCCTTTATTTTTGGTTCTCTTTGGACGACATTGAAACTTTTTTCTTCAAATTCATCTTCAGAATCCAGATTTATCACATCAATAATATGCAAATCAGAGTCATTGGGTATATCCTTAAGCTTGTCTTTGTCATTTTCTGCGCAAATTTTAGAATCATGTAATCGTCGTTCGGCCGCCTTACGCATCAAATCACGTAATGATAACCTTTCTGTAAGATTTGTCTCCTTAAAATTAGAACCTAGTTTTGTTACTTTTGTTGTATACTTTTTATTTGCAAAATTTTTTTTTTTTAAAATATTAGTAGCAGAAAAGTTATTTGGATATGATGAAAATTTCAAAGACTGATCCACTTGAAATTTAAAGTAACTATCCTTGAGTTCATCTAATGATTTGTAAAATTTTGCATCATGTGGACCGTGCCAATTATGTGTCAGTTCGTGTAACATGGTGCCAATAATTTCATCACGATCAAGAAACCATTTACTATCTGTAGCTGATCTCAACCTTAAACAAATTTTTTGGCCGTGATTAACATTGAGTCCTAATAATCTTTGATCTTTAGGATACATTTCACATAATAGCCCTACCTTGAAATTATAATGGTGCATAACTGGTGTTACTAATGTTGCAACTTCATGTAATAACTCCAAAGCCTTGTCTGAAGCCGGCTGTCGAGTTAGTGATGCAATTTTTGTGATATTTGGTGTTGGAGGAGTAATTTCAGGTTTCTTCTTTTGAGGGAATTTTCCTCTTCCCTTGATAACCATTTTATAAGAATAATTATTCCATTAACACAGCATTAATAATAACTAAAATAAAAATAAAAATAAGGTCATAATCAACATGTAGATTATATGTATCATATAATCGATTTATAAAATTATCTATATTTTTCTTACCTTTTCGAGAAACCCCAAAGAGGCAAAAAAATATTAAAAACTGAAAGGGCTCAGGAACATAAAATATATTTACTACTTATTGTTATTCACTTTTTCTAACTTGATTTTATTTAGTACAGTCAATAAAATTAAACAGTATCTATAGTAATTATACAGCTAAAAATATGAAATTATAAAATTAAGATATATTATAAGGAATTAAAGAAAAAAGCATCAAATACCTCTGTTGAACCAAACAGTTTGTATTTCATTACCATTTTTATCTTTCAAATTATGGAACTTATCTTCTAATGTGGATGGATTAACAAATCTTTTTTGTGGGAAGACTGCTAATGCAAATGGTAAAGCAATCAATGATGTTGAGAAAATTAAACCAAGATTTGCTAAAGTAATCACACCAAGAGATTTATTTTTCAAAACTGATTTTTGTAGTTGAACCAAAATTAAAGGTGGCACAACCATAATTGGAGTTGCATTGATGATTCTAGAAAGTGAAGTTTCACCAACTGCTTGGAAGGCAGCTTTTTTGGAAATACCTAATTGGTTACCATCTTCATCAAAGACAGAGATACCTTTTCTGATTTCTTGTCCTCTCATTAAGAAGACATTAACAATACCAGCGGAAACAACAGCAGCAAATGGGACCAATCTACCAAGTATCAATCTTGAATTTGCAGAAATATTCTTTAATCTTGGAACAATAGAATTTAAACCAATAGCAACACCACATGAAGCACCGACGGCAAGGAAATATGAAGTAACTAGTTGTTTTGTGGTTAATGGATGTGATTTATTTGCGTTTGCTGTATTAACAGCAACATTTAATGATTGATTCGCTATTTGCCAAAATGCAGTACCAAAATTACCTAAACCTGGTGTTAACATACCAGCTGTAACAACCAAATTCGAAAGAACACAACATGACATTCTGAATGGTAAAAAGACAGTTTCACCTGTATCTGGATGAACAGAAGAATCTAAGATTTTCTTTGCACGCCAAAGTTGAGGAGTCATTTTTGGAATAACACCATTTTTATAATCCCAGATAAGACGTTTGGATTCTTCTATATCTTTTGAAGTAGATAAAAGCATGGTTGGATCTGAAATTTCAGCACAATGCTTAACTCTACCCAAATAGGTAGATAAATCATAACGGGAATCTGGAATTGGAACAGGGCCGGGAACTGATGATGCCATGATTAGTAGGATTGAAAATACTGTTGTACAAACTCTAAAGATAAATTGATGACTTATTTGCAAAAACAAAAAAAAGGTAAATAAACTGAATATAACTTAACTATTGCAGGCTTAATTGCAGATAAGGAAAAAGTGAAAAATTAATTTTCAGTACTTTTCGAAGATTTTTCAATTTTGAAAAAAAAAAAAAAAAAAATTTTTAAAAAAAGAGAATGTATGATTACCATTTAAACGTTTTGATTATTATTATGACTATTACTATTACTATTGGGAAAAATAGGCGAGGAAGCAAGCTTACGTAATGTGTTTTTAATTTTTTATTTGTTTACAGTTTGCGATTAGAGGTAGTGTTCCGAATACAGGTTTATATCTATCACAGTTTGATAGTCTTTTTGAAGACTTTACATGGTAGAAGAAATAACAGATGGTTGAGATTGGTTCAAAAAATGATGATAGAAATTCTCCAAAACGGTCCCTTCAACATAGGTATTTCCAAAAGCTGGCCAAAAGAAATAACAAAAATAATAATGACAGTAATAACAATAGTAATCGTAACAACGGTAACAATAACAACATAAATGATATTTATTATAATGTTAATGAAAAATTTAAAAGTGAAGAAGATACTATTGCTAACAATCTACCAAACCTTCATAATTCATCTTTTGAAACAAATCAATCAATGCAACAAGTCAATATACCGGTTAGGTCTTATTCACCAGAACGATATAATACACGGTCAAGATCAAATTCTACTTCACCTATTCGGCAATCAGTTCAATTTTCTCAATATTATGAGTCCGATAATGATATTCAAAGCTCAGTTTTTCAAAGATCATCCTCTCCAACACGAAGATTGTTAAATTCAACTAATTGTATAAGGAAAGGACCTTTGTTTAATTCAGAAGAATCAGTTTTTCATGATTCTTATATGAATGAGACAGAATTACGACCTATTAACGAAAATCCATTTTTAGATAATAATAGTAGCTTTAGAGATAACAAATATGAAAGCCAATCTTCCTGTGATTTTGAAGGTAATAATGATAGATACATCGATGAAAATAAGTCAATATTTGGAGGTTATCATTTTGATGAAGATGAAGTAAACCAAGAAATGGATTCTGAATTCACACCATTTCCTACAATTGAAAACTCATATTACCCGATCAATATTCCTTACAATGTGTATAACCCTTTTGAAGATAATTATTCAAATAACGATTTTGACTCAAGCTTGAGCTTTAATTCTGATAGTGATGAAAATGGTAACAATAATAATGAAAATATTAATACAACTAATTCTTTAAGTAGAAAAGATACTGCATTCAGAAATGCGAAGGCAGTTAACGATACAGTCAAGTATTATGATATGAATGATAATCCAAATGAAAATTCCGATGAAAATGTTTCGAATCCAGCAACAAAAAAGGTTATAATGGTAGATGGTAATTTGGTTCTAGATTGTCCTGTCTCTGAGATTCTTTTGAGCAAATATAAAGTACCTCTTACTGAAAAAGATCGTGAATTTTTATTTATGAGATTTCAAGCATGTACTGCAGAACCAGAAGATTTTCAACTCAAGAAATTCTCCTTAAGACAAAAGTTTTATACCAAACCTAGAGAAACTGAATTAATGATTGTTATTACTATGTATAATGAAGATGAGCTTTTACTTGCAAGAACTTTGAAAGGAGTTTTCAAAAATATTAGATATTTTTACAGCTTAAAGCATTCTTCCACCTGGGGACCAAATTCTTGGCAAAAGATTGTTGTTTGTATTGTAAGTGACGGTAGACAAAAAATTAATCCACGTTCTAAAGCATTGTTGGCAGCATTAGGCGTTTACCAAGAAGGATTTGCTAAAAATAAAATCAATGATGATGATGTGATATCACATATTTATGAATATACCACTATGGTAGGTATATCAAAAATTTGTAAGGATCACATTACTTTAACAACAGATAATCAGATTCCTGTTCAAATGATATTTTGTTTAAAAGAAAAAAATCAAAGGAAAATAAATTCACATAAATGGGCATTCAAAGCATTTGCACCTGTATTAAACCCTAATGTTATTATTTTATTAGACGTTGGTACTGAGCCGGAAAATAAATCATTGTATAAACTATGGAAAAGTTTTAAAGACAATCCTAGAGTGGCAGGAAGTTGTGGAGAAATCAAAGCAAGTTTGGGACCTCAGTACCGCTTACTCTTAAATCCATTAATAGCCGCCCAAAACTTTGAGTATAAAACGTCTAACATATTGGATAAACCAATGGAAAGTGTCTTTGGTTTTGTTACGGTGTTACCAGGTGCATTTTCTGCTTATAGATATGAAGCGTTAATTGGAGAACCTTTAGAAAAATATCTCAAAGGAGAAGACTTAAAAAAGAACAATGATGATGGAATTTTCAATGCAAATATGTATCTAGCTGAAGATAGAATATTATGTTTTGAGCTAATTGCAAAAGTTGATGCTAATTGGATATTAAAATATATTAATACAGCAGGTGCTTATACAGATGTTCCTGAACAATTGGATGATTTTATTTCACAAAGAAGAAGATGGTTAAATGGTTCTTTTTTTGCAGCTGTTTATTCTGTCTGTAATTTTTACAAAGTTTGGTTTACTAAACATTCTATTGCCAGAAAATTGCTTCTACAGATTCAGTTTTTTTATCAGTTATTGAGTTTGCTTGTCTCGTGGTTTTCTTTGGGTTCTTATTTTTTAGTTTTCAGAATTCTAACATGCTATTTGGCAGATTCTGATGTTAATTTTCCTCCCGGGAACATTTTGTCAGTATTTTTTCTTTGGTTGTATATGGCCTCATTAACAACAACGTTTGTTTTATCGTTCGGTAATAAACCTAAAGGATCCAAAAAATTTTATTTGGTTATCGTTATATTCTTTGCTATCCTTATGTGTTATATGATATTTGCGGCTATATTTTTATCTATAAAGTCAATTCAGGAAATTGTTAATGATTCTGATAAATTTACTTGGAAAACATTATTTGTTAAAACGCAATTTAGAAATTTATTGATTGCTATTTTATCAACTTATGTTTTGTATTTGATGGGATTTGTATTATTTCTGCAACCGATACATATGTTAACTAGTTTTATCCAATATTTATTACTTTCACCGGCTTATGTTAATATTCTCAATATATATGCATTTTGTAATATCCATGATATTTCATGGGGTACAAAAGGTCAGGATAAAGTTAATGATTTAGGTATTGCGAAAAAGGGGAGTTCAGGAAAAATTGATGAACTTGAAATTGTTATTCCAACGACCAAATATCAAATTGATGATGGATATTCTAAGATGGTTAAAACTTTAGTGATACCTGATCCAATAAGTTCAAATAATAATAATATGGACCCGGAAGAAGCAACCAAATTTTATTATGCATTTTTTAGATCTATGACAGTTTTATTATGGATGTTTAGTAATTTTGCGTTGGTTGCAGTAGTTACAGAAACTGGTGGTTTATCACAATTTGATTCAAAAAGCAGTGACGATGACGATGATGATAGTAGTACTACAATTTTACCAACTACTAAAACATTTATATTTCTTTCGGTTATTTTATATATTGTTGCATTTATGGCGCTTTTTCGATTTGTTGGATGTGTTGTATATTTAAGTCAAAGAGGTTTAAACAAAATAGGAATACGTTCATGAAACCAGAATTTTAGCGTTTATATAGTTTGATATAAAAAATTAGGCAATTTATTTATGTACAAGTTGTTTTATTCTTCGTTATTTTTAAAATCATCAAGAATAAGATTAAAATCCATAAAACGATCTACCAGAGTCAGTTATACCACTTCTTTTCTCAGCTAAGGCAATAATTCTTTCCATTTTTTCATTTGTGAAACCATCATTAATATAGTACGATTTTGTACTATTTAAATTTTGATCAATTGATAGTAAATTAACAAATCCATAACGTCCTCTATAATCATTTTTACCTTTTGGAACATATAAACTATCAACTTTTACTAATTCATTATAAGTTCTAAAACCGTTCCAATTTAATTTTTCTAATATTAATTGTTCATCTTTTACTAAATTTTCATAAATTTGAGGTTTTGTTGTATCATATACTCTCCAAACTCTTGAAACTACAGGTTCAAATAAATATGTAACAATTGGAAATGGTAATAATGATACAATTGCAACAAATTGTGCTATTTCTGTATAAACCAATCCTGTTCTATCCATTAAATAACCAAATAAACAACCAATTGCTCCAAAAGCAAGTGATAATCTTTTTGAACCGATTACAAAATTAATTAAAGGATTTTGATATATTGGTAAATTACCTAATCTATATTTTTTATCTAATTTTAATGAATGGAAACTAGTACCATGTGTTCTATATTTAATTGAATGATCTTCATCTATATTAGGTACATAATATTCTTTTTGATCTTCTCCCATTTTAATCTTATTTAATATATTTGTTGACACATGAAATTTACGATTATCTAAAACATTCTTAGTTAGTGGAAGTTTAGTAAATTCAGTTGATTTTCGTATTTCTCTCAAAGAGATCATCCTCCTTGTGTATATATGTAGCATTTGGTGTTTCTTTATATATATATTAGTGTATATATATAATCATAAAATGATAAATCACAATTATTACCTATAATATACATATAATATATATATATATATATATTAAAAATAGCTAAAGCTCCCAGTAGGAGTTTTTTTTGTAATGAGCGAGCGAAATATTTTTTTATTGTGGCAAAAAATTTATGTAAGAAAAAAATTTGAAGGGAAAAAGAAAAGAAAAAGGAAAAAAACACTGGAAAAAAACACTGGAAAAAAACACTGAAACTGATTTTTAAACTGATTTTTTGATCAAAAGAATCTTAACTTTAGGTATTCAATTGACGATAATCGTATTGACAGGTAAAGATGGAATCTGCAGACTCATCTAGATATGTTCCAGATTATAGAAAGGCTAATTTTAAAAACAAAAATAGATTTCAACAAGATGAAGTTAGAAGAAGAAGAGAAACTCAACAAGTTGAATTAAGAAAACAAAAAAGAGAAGAAATGCTCTCTAAAAGAAGAAATTTTACAACAGCAGATGGATCTAATATGAATGCATTACCAGATTCAGATGATGATGAAAATTTTAATGAAGATGGTAATTCAACAGAAGAATATAATAATGATCAAATTTTTTATACTCAACTTCAACAAGAATTACCACAAATGATTGAAAAGATTAATTCTGGTAATTTAGAAAATCAACTTGAAGCAACAATTAAATTTAGACAAATTTTATCAAAAGAAAATAATCCACCAATTGATTTAGTAATTGAATCAGGTGTTGTACCAAAATTTGTTGAATTTATGAGATCAGGTCCAGAAGTTTTACAATTAGAAGCTGCATGGGCATTAACAAATATTGCATCAGGTTCAAGTGAACAAACTAAAATTGTTGTTGATTTAGGTGCAGTTCCATTATTTGTTCAATTATTATATTCTCCATCACCAGAAGTTAAAGAACAAGCAATTTGGGCATTAGGTAATGTTGCAGGTGATTCATCAGTTTATAGAGATTTTGTTTTACAATGTAATGCAATGGATCCGGTTTTATCACTTTTTTCATCATCAAAAATGTCATTAATTAGAACTGCAACTTGGACATTATCAAATTTATGTAGGGGTAAAAATCCACAACCTGATTGGCAAATTGTTAAAAGTGCATTACCAACTTTAGCAAAATTAATATTTAGTGTTGATGTTGAAACTTTAATTGATGCATGTTGGGCAATTTCTTATTTAAGTGATGGTACACAAGAAGCAATTCAAGCAGTTTGTGATGCTAGAATTCCTAAAAGATTAGTTGAATTATTAGGTCATGAATCTCCATTAGTTCAAACACCTGCATTAAGAGCTGTAGGTAATATTGTTACTGGTACTGATTTACAAACACAAATTGTAATTAATGCGGGAGTTTTATCTGCATTAGGACCTTTATTAAGGTCACCAAAGGAAGCAATAAAAAAGGAAGCATGTTGGACAATTTCAAATATTACAGCTGGTAATGCAGATCAAATTCAAGCTGTTATTGATGCAAATTTAATACCACAAATTATTAAATTATTAACAACAGGTGATTATAAAACTAAAAAAGAAGCATGTTGGGCAATTTCTAATGCATCATCAGGTGGATTATCAAGACCTGAACAAATTAAATATTTAGTTTCACAAGGTTGTATTAAACCATTATGTGATTTATTATCAATTGCAGATAATAAAATAATTGAAGTTACATTAGATGCAATTGAGAATATTTTAAAAGTTGGAGAATTAGAGAAAGAATCTAGAGGTTCAAATATTAATGAAAATGCAATTTTTATTGAAGAAGCAGGTGGAGCTGAAAAAATTTTTGAATGTCAAAGTAATGTTAATGAGAAAATTTATGATAAAGCATTTCATATAATTGATACATATTTCAGTGATGAAAATGAGGATGATATGATTAATTATGATAATATGCAACCTAATATTTCTGCAAATGGTGAACAATTTGGTTTTGGTGTTGAAAATAAATTACCAGATGGTGGATTTAATTTTAATTAATTAAATAAATTAAAGATAAATGATATTTTTTTATTAAAAATTTAAAATTGAAAATGTTAAAGATAGTAGGTAAAAAAAAAATATTAATATCACATAATTACTTTCAATTTCATTTACAATTTTAATTTTATTATTAATTTCAAATTTAAATACCTCTTTTTAATTTTTAAACTTTATAGTTACTTATTTATGTCTTCTTTTCTCTTGATATATCTTTTCTTTTATCTTTTTAATCTTCTTTTTTTATAATAAACTTTTAAATGTTTTCTTCTTATTCTTCTTCTTTTTAGAATTCTCTCTTTTCTTAATTTTCACAGCAATCTTTTAAATTATATATATATAAAAAATATTTATAAAAATATCTATATATATTTTTGCTTTATATCTTTTTTCTTTTATTGATTACATTTTTTATACATTTTTATATAATTAATAATAAATAATAAGTAAATATAAAATATATTAAATAATTATAAATTTAAATCGGATTTTTTTTCTTATTATATAAAAAAATATACAAATAAAAAGATCAATTATAGTAATATAATGTTATAAAAATCATTAATATTATCCTTATTCGTTTGTTTGTTTGATTGTTTCCCATTTGTTTTAAGAAGAAATTATATTAAATAGTACGAAAGTAAATTAAAAAAAAAATGAGAAGAAAATGTTAAAATGTAAATTAATTTATTAAGATAGAAGGAAGATATTTGAAATTTTTTTTTAACAATTGAAAAGATAACAAAAAAAAAGAAAGAAAGAAGATACGAAAAAAATTAATGATTAAGTAAATTATAAGGATTAATAATTTAATAATTTGAATAGCTTACAGAATTTATTGATTAATATAATATAATAATTGATATCAAGGTACAATAGTTTGTTAAATTTATTTTAAGATTATTTTTTTAAAAATACTTTTTTTTTTAACAATTTAGTTTAATTATAATAATAAAGCAGCAGCAACACAACCAACAGCACCTACAGACCAACCAACAACAGAATTTTTCATTGTGAAAGGATTGTTAATTGCATGACCAGCATCACCTTCATAAACTGTTGTTGTTGTAACATCATGATGAGTATTATTAAATCTACCAAATTTATGAGTACCAGTTGAAGTAGTTTTAGTAGTTTCATGATGAGTATTATTAAATCTACCATATTTATGAGTACCAGTTGAAGAACTTGATGATGTAGTTTCATGATGAGTATTATTAAATCTACCAAATTTATGAGTACCAGTTGAAGTAGTTTTAGTAGTTTCATGATGAGTATTATTAAATCTACCATATTTATGAGTACCAGTTGAAGAACTTGATGATGTAGTTTCATGATGAGTATTATTAAATTTACCAAATTTATGAGTACCAGTTGAAGTAGTTTTAGTAGTTTCATGATGAGTATTATTAAATCTACCATATTTATGAGTAGTTGGACCTGTATGAGTTACAGTAACAGTTGTTGTTGGCTTCTTTGCATCAGCTTCAGCAGCTGGAACTGCAATTGCATTTGAAGTTGAAAGTAATAAAGCAGTTGTTAAAATATTTGAAACCTTCATTTTATATTTTATATTTTTATATATATATATATGTATGTATGTATGTATGTCTTTGTGTAATAAAATATAGCTATTTTATTTTTTTCCTAATTTTGATTATAATAGATATAATTAATTAAAATTTAAACGAGTGAATATGGTATTATGAAGAAAGGAAATTAAAGATTGATATTTATATTTTTATTTTTATTTATATATCTATATATAAATATAAAAAGAATAATAATGACGGAAAGAAAAAAAAAATAAAAAAGATTTAAAATTACAATCAGAAGAGTCAAATAGATATAAGAAAAACACACACACAACACAACATACACAGAAAAAAAAAAAAAAAAAAAAAAAAAAAAAAAAAAAAAAAAAAAAAAAAAAAAAAAAAAAAAAAAAAAAAAAAAAAAAAAAAAAAAAAAAAAAAAAAAAAAAAAAAAAAAAAAAAAAAAAAAAAAGGCCAATAAAAAAATATGAAATAATTTGATGCTCTGTTTCTTAGTAATAAAACTAAATAAGTAAATAAAAAAGCAAATAAAAAAAGCAAATACGACAAATTAAGCTGGTTAATTAACAAAGTGCGGATGTTTTTTTTATTTTTTGAATTGGACGGTGTGTTTATCCGCATTTGGCAATCTGTAAACAAGGCAAATATTAAATTAAAAAAGCGTCGATCGACCTGGCGGGCTGTTTTTTGTTTTTTTTTTATTTTTTATTTTTCCCTAGTGGCCCGCGCTGCAGATTGGCAGACAGACTAACACACTGCTGCACAGCCAAATTGTTTCAGATAAATTTTAATTATATCAGAAGGCGAGGAGGAGGAGGAGGAGGAGGAGGAGAGGAAGGGGGGCGTCTTTGTGAGTGAGGTGAGAGTCGTGACGGCAAGGATTGAGGCAAGTGTAAGTTTTAATTGTATAGTTGTATTCTAGACAACTTTAATAATACATAGATATACAAATACACACACACACACACACACACACACACACAGATTCATACACGATAAGGGAAACAATATATAATATATAACTAAGATTATATTATATTCACAATATTTATAAAGTAAAGAGAAGTAAAGAGAAGTGAAGAGAAAATAAGAGATAAAATCTTCATTTATCCATTATATACAGATTCATATAGATATTTCCTTGTCTCCTGTTTGTAAATTATTTTTAATTTTTTTTTTTTTTCATAATTATGTCATCATCAACTAGGAAACATCTTTTGGATCCTTATGACACAATTGGTATAAATAGAAGTAAAAGATTAACTAGATCAACTGTTGGTTCAGCTGTTAATATACCAATTGTATTAGATTCAGATTCGAGTGATAGTGATAATTCAAATTTTGATTCTGATAATAATTCAAATTCATTAAAATCAGTATCACCAATAATAAATTCAAAAAAATTTAAGAAAAAGGATGAATTAGAACATGTTATAATAAATAGTAGAATTTTAAATGCTGAAAAGAGGAAATCATTAGGTATTACAACAAGAAAAAAATTTAATCAAGAGAAAATTAAAATAAATAAGGAGGAACCATTATTAGCGATTAAAAAATTGATTCCTTCATCAAATATTCATACTCAAAATAATAATAATAATAACACTGTAGTGGTTGACCAATCAAATTCTAAAAGAATTTCAACCAATAATTCATCGCTATCTTCAGCTAAAAATACAACTACAGTATCATCATCATTATTATCACCATCATCAACATCCTCATCAACGTATTCTTCATCAATAACTTCATCTTCTATTACACCTTCATCGATTATTACTAAAAAAATAATCAATGAAAATCAAATAACTTTGAAATCATCACCATCAAATTTAAACTTAAATTTAAATTTAAATTTAAATTTAAATTCTATACCTGCTTCAAATAAAAAATCAATCAAATCCACTGGTACTACTAATGATAAAGAAAATAGTAATCCTAGTGAAAATGTTAGATTATTTAACAAAAATACTAATCCTGTTGTCGCGAATCTAGTAAATGAGAAGAATAAAAAATTAGATAATACTAATAAAAGTAATGAAAAGGAGAAAGAGAAAGAGAAGAAAACAAAATTTGATCCTGAAAGTCAAAAATCATATAAGGATACATATTCAGTTTGTTGTATTTCTTGTCAGAAAAAAAATAGAAGTGAATATTGTAATAGACAATTGCCTTGTGATATTTGTGTTGGTAAAAAACTGAAAAATTGCGCTTATCCACCAAGTGCGAAAATAGCAATACCTGCTAGATTTGTGAAAAAGACGAAAAGCAAATCTAATAAATATAATTTAAATTATTCATCAATTTCAAATAATAAAATTAATAATTTAGCTGAAAATAATATAAATAAAAAGATTATTAAACCAAATTTTCAAATAGATTCAATAGCTAATAGAGTAAATTCAGTAAATTCAGTAAATTCAGTAAATTCTGAAAATTCTGAAAATTCAACCAATAGTGATAGGATCAAAACTTCTCTTAAATTGAGAAGTAGGATTGAAAGTCGGAAATCATCAAATAATAATATAAAGAAAGTAAATAGTAATAAAATCAATGATGATGATGTCGATGATTTTGTAAGCGATAGTGAAAACTATGGAGCATCCGATGAGGATAGTTATTTAGATGCTAACGATGATGATGATGATGATGATGATGATGATGATTATAATGAAATTAATGAACGTAATCATCATAAATATGAAAAACCTAAAAGAATAAATAATAGAGAAAATTTTCAATTTGGTCAAGATACATTTATTAAAGCACAAAAAATATTAAAAGAATTAGAATTTGAAAAGAGAGATATAAATGATATATATGTTCCAGTTACTAGAAAAAAAAGAGTTGCTACCAAAGAAAATTATTATATACCTAGCGATGCTGAAGAGGAAGAAGATGCTTTAGAAAATAATGGTTATGCTGAAGCAGAAGCGAGAAACGAAAATTTAATTTTAAGTGAAGATGAACAAGATAGAAGGATGTTGAGGGGTGATATAGGTATAGATTATGTTAAGTCACTGCGTAACGAAATGGAAAAGAGAAATTATGATACAAGTGATGATAGCTTGAGTTCAGATGATGATTAAGCTTAGTTAATGTTGCAAAACTCCAATTTTCTCGTTTTTTCAATTCTTCTGTATTTTATTTTAATTGTTATATATTTGCTCTGTATAATAGGCACTGTACTTAGATTGAACCATCTCTCGTGGATTATGAGGTACGTACTGCGAATCAATTGACAACTTTGGTTATTATATTGATGGTATTCCATTCCTGCATTTAAAGATAGATTAGATTAATAACACAAAAAAAAACTCTTTGTTATATTCAAAATCCTGAAAATTTTTCTTTTTCTAAAGTCCTTGCTCCCACATGTGCTGCTCGGATTTGCTATCAATGGACATCATTTTTTCCACTATTTCGGATATTTATATTTTTCTAGTTGAAAAGTTAGCAGATTCACATGAAAATATGCTTAATCTAAAAAAACTTATAATTGGTTTTGGTAATCTAGCAACAGCTCAACTTTTATCTTTCATCGATCAAAATAATATAACAGTTACTTGCCATCAGTTGCAAATGACTTGCATGATTAACAATCAATTACCTGTGCTGATACAGTTTCTTTAACTAGCAATACATCATTTCAAATATAATTTGGAAGATTTAGTTATATCTTTTTAAAGAGAGTATACGATTATTGTTGCAATTTTAATATTAGATTTTTAAAAAATACATTATGATAACTTAGTTGATACCAATCATTTTAACGCATTCAATTTTTTGTTTTTACAGAAAAGAAGTATTGAAATTTGTTGTATAAATTTTAATTTATTTTATTATACGGTGAAAGAATCGACAAAAAAAGAGTAAATAACTAAAAACTTTTAAAAAGGAAAATAATATTTTGTTAGGCTAATCCCTATTCAGTTGCGACTAAATATGGATCAGAGAAGTCATAACCGCACATATCAGCCCAACCTTGTGAGTAGTTTTGTTTTGACCATTCATCTTGTAATGCATTAACTTGTAAAAGTAAACCAGCTTCCATGTGCCAACCAATGTGACAATGAAATGGGAAAACACCAGGATTGTCAACAACGAACCTTAAAACGGTAAATCCAAATGGTGGGACACTAACTGTATCCCTTAAAACTGGATTTGTTAAATCTAATTTATCAGGATGAGATTCATAAAAAGATGGATAAAAAGAACCAGTTTTGTAATTTCCTAAAACCCAAAATTTATAACCATGCAAATGAAGTGGATGTGCACCATCATCGAAATTATTAACTAATAAATCAACAATCATACCCCTAGTATCAAAGTTCAAAATATATTGATCGTTATTAAAAGTTTGCTCATTAGCAACATGAGAAGCATCACTGAAATCACTATTAAATAATAATTCATGCATTGTTGATGTATTAGAAAGTGACTTCCAAGTATAATCGTTGAAATAACCGTAAGTCATTTGATTACCACCAATGAAAAAAGTAATATCTAACTCAACATATAAATCTGGTCTATTTGAACCATTTTTATTCATTGGTACTTGTTGATTTAATGTTCTTAAATTGGATTGTTCAAAATCTAAACATTTTGGAGTACCACCATCATATTCCCAAGTTTGTGAACTATTTGGAGTTTGATATTTATTAGTATAAGAAACAATTGCTTGAACATCAGTAGAAAAATCTGGATTATCAGTTGCTAAACAGAATTGATTAAATCTTGCATGAACCCAATATGAATCTAGATCATCAGAAGTTCTATTCATAAAGAAAGAATATCTTTCACCAACTGAGATATCTACAAAATCTGTTTCAAAAGGTTCAATTAAAGTACCTTCAATTTCAACCAATGATAATTTATGTTGATCAACAGAAAATTTAAAAGGTAAAAAGAAACCTGCATTAACAACTCTGACTCTATAAATTAAATCAGGATCATAATATATAGCTGTCTTAAAAGCTGTTGTGTTATCATGTAATGTTAAATAAGAAGAAGTTTGAGAATAAGTACCAGAAATTAAACCAGCATCAGGTGTTGGTTCACTATTTTCGTTGTCTGGAATTAAATATTGGTCTAATAATGTATCAGCATTTTGATAATAATAATCATTTATAACATAAACTCTATCAGCATCATAAGAAGTTAAATTTGCATCTTCTTTAGGGGAATGAAGAATAACTGGACCAAAAATACCATCTGCATATTGAGTACTCCAATGAGAATGATACCAATAAGTTCCAAATTCATTTTCACCAATTGGAACTTTATAGGTATAATTAGCACCAGCTGGAATTGGACAAACACTAATTGAAGAAGCACCATCATCAAAAGTATTATTTGGATAAAATAAACCATGCATATGGAAACTAACTGGTTCATCATTCATTTGATTTAAGACATGTAAATAAATTGTATCACCTGAATTTGCTTCAATTAAAGGACCTGGATATTTACCATTAATAACAGTTAAATTTCTAATTGCACCATTTGCATCAATTTTTTCTAATGTTGTAATATTAAAATAATAATGTCTTTCTTTTGTCATATTATAATCATTTCTCCAATAATTTAAATCGGATGTATAATTATTTGCAGTATCTAATCTCCAATTATTTAAATCATCATTTATATCAGAATTTGATCCTTCAATTAAATTTTCTACTTTTTCTTCAATTGTATCAAAATCAGCTGATTTAATATTGTTATCACTATTAGAAGCTGATTGATCAATATCTTTGTTTTTATGTAATAAAAATAAAAGGAATAATAAAAATAGTAAACTAGTTGACACTAGTGAGGAAATAATAATTATTTTTTTCTTAGATTTTGAAATTTTTGTTTGAGAATATTTTTTTGAACTTATATTGGCATTATTATCACAAGTATCATCATCATCAGCATATGAATCATGATTATGTTGTTTATTATTTAATTGATTATTATTATCATCAATTATATTGAATTCATTCTCTTCAAAAGGATCAAGATTTTTAAGTTCTAAATTTTCACGAGAATGCATAATTACTATTATCAAATATAAATAAATTTATTCTTGTGAATATTATTAACGATTAATTATTATTAATTTTAAAAAAAATAATTATAAAATGTTACAAAAAAGGAAGAGAACAAACATAAGGATTTTATATTCTAAATATATAAAGAAAATAATTTGTACTGGATTGAAAAAAGATTATTGAATTTTAAGAAAAAAAAATGAAGGTTATTTAAACTATTATCAGATATGGCTTACCCCCTATTGGTTAAAAAGGAATGGTCCAACTTTATTGTATTAAAAAAAGTGAGAAAAAAACTTTTTTCCTTTATTTTTCTCTCCACGTGGGTGGACTATAAAAAAAAAATATTGAAAAAAAAATTTTTTTTTTTCAAATATTATAAAAAACGAGTGTTGAATGGAAAAAAAAACGGACAAAGGAGTAATAAGATTGTAATAAGTTTTCACTTTTTACCTAAATAAGTAATGAAATTAAAGAGAGGACAATGAAACTTGAAGTGACCATATTAGCATTAGCACCTGCGGTTGATACGTTAGATTGTGTTGTTGATGCAGAAGCTGATTCTGAAGATGATGATGAACCAGTCTTGGATGTAGTGATAGAACTTGTAGCACTTGGAGCATTTGTAGTACTTGGAGCACTTTTAGTACTTGGAGTATTTTTAGTACTTGTAGTACCCATGTTCATACCACCCATATCCATACCACCCATGTCCATACCACCCATGTCCATACCACCCATATCATCTGATGATGAAGATGCTTTTGAGGTAGCTGATGCTTTTGAGGCAGAATTAACAGATTGAGTTGAAATTCTAATTTTTTCTAAGTATGACATTGAAGTAATTTTATCAATTTGTTCATTATCATTTTGTTCTTCAATTTGAGCAAGTTGTTCATCATATTCAATTGTTGAACTTGAATTTGAACATTGAGTACCATCAAAAGTTGGACCATCTTCAGAAACGACAACATCAATACAATTATACATAAAATCATAATCACCTGCTTCATTACTTGGAGCACCATAAATAATTTGAACAACACCAGTTGAATTAACTTTGTTATATTTTGATGGTAATTGAAGAGCTGGAATACAGAAATTACCTTTAGTTTGATCAACAGGTTCATAAATTAATTCATTAAAATCTGCACCAGTTGTACAATTATCTGAACCACAGAAATAAATTGCTGCAACACCATAATAATGATGATAAGCAATTTCAACTGGTGAACCTTTTGGATTCCATTCATATCTTGGTAAAATAACTGCATTATCACCACCACATGGTGCAGTAGTTTGAGTATCCCAATTAGTTGCATTTCTTTCACCTGGATAAGGAATACGGAAATGTGCTTCAGCAGTTGAAGCTAATAATGACATTAAAACTGTAAATTTGAAATTCATTTTTTTTTAATTTTTTTATTTATTAAGTTAATTATTTATTTGATTGTTAACTACTCAAGGAAAAATAATATTTTATAAAATTAAAACTAAAGTTAAAATTAAAATTAAAATTTAAGAAATTTAATTTTATTCTCTCTTTTTATTTTCTTCCTTTCTCTTCTTTTGAAATTGAGAAATTTAACCAGCATTATATATATTTGAAAAACCTTTGGTAAAATTTATCCAACAATTAAAAAAATTGTGAAAAACTATAAAATAGACAACCAAATTTCATGTGAGCAAATTTCTTGATGAGCAAATATATTTCACGAATTACCGTTTTAGGAAACTATATGGCTAAAAATTATTTAAAAATGATATAATTAAAATATTTTATTTCCGCTTTGGATATTATTACAATGTTTTCATTGGTTAACAATTTCTAATATACAAATTAAATTTTACAAATTATTGTCTTATTGTCTTTCACCTAATATATTAATTATAATATTTTATAATATTTTCGAAAAGAAGTCAAGTCTAAGGCATTCATCCGCTGTTGGTCTACCCCATTTATTCCATACTAAACATTTATCTAAATAATTTAAAAATGAATTTATTTCATCTTCACTTTCATAAGTTGATAAAAGTTTATCGTCTCTAAATTTACGGAGAAATTTTTTAATACTCCCGTGACCGGGATTAAATTTAATATAATTGTTCCCTCTTCGGTTAATTTTATTTCCTTTTTTGTTTAAAATATTATCATTATAATATTGTAATTTTTTATTAATATAATCCATATTAATTCCACCATTTAAATCAAATGCTTTCCATAATAATGAATTTTTTTCAATATTACCAACAATACCAAATTTTTCAATTTCTGAACGTAAATTTAAAATATATTTTCTAGATGGAATATTAAAAAATTCAATATAATTTTGAAAAAGTTCCCATTCATTTTGTGGTTGAATTAATGGTATACCAGCAAATAATTCAATTGATATTAAAGAAATTGACCAAATATCTATTTTAAAATCATATCTACCACCTAATAAAACTTCAGGAGATCTATAAAATCTTGATTGTAAATAAGTATATTTTAAATTATTTGAATAACAAGAAGAACCAAAATCAATTAATTTAATTGTACCATTATTTGAAATCATTATATTTTCAGGTTTTAAATCACAATGAATTATATTATTTGAATGAAGGTAAGAAATTCCTTCTAATATTTCCTTTGTAAATTTTTTAACAATATTTAATGAAAATCCTTTATAATTACTTAATTGAATTGATTCATATAAATTAATTGTTAAAATTTCAGTAATTATACATATATGAGATCTAAATATAAAATGATCAATATAATTTAATATATTTTTATGATTTAATTTTTTAAGTATTTTAACTTCTTCAACAGCTTGTAATGTCCATCTTGGATCATTCTTAATTATTTTACAAGCAAATATATTATTGTTATTATTATTATTATCAATTGAATGATCAATTACTGCTAAAACTGATCCAAATGAACCTTTACCTAAAATCATTTTAATTTCATATTTATATTTAATATGATCACCAATATTAATTATATAATTACCATTTTTATCATCAAATCCATGATTATTTTTATTATTATTATTATTATTATTATTATTATCATTAAAAAATGATTTAGATTTTATATCTTTTGATAAACCTGTAAAATAAATTTCAGGGTATTGTTGAATTCTTTCATACATTGATAATTTTTCAAATAAATCAGGTCTTTTTGAACTTAAATCTTCAAATAAATAAGGTTTTTTAAAATTTTTACTACTATTATCATTATAATTACTAACATTTTTAAAAGTATTATTAAATTTATTTTTAGTCGATGGATTATTTTCAATTTTATTTAAAAGTTCATCAATAGATTTAATTTTATCTCTAGAGTTTTTATTTATAATTAAATTTTCATTTAATTTATTTGAATTTTGAATTGATGATAATTTAGTTGAATGTGGTAAAGAATTATTTTTAATATTTGTATAATAAGAAAACTTTAATTGTGAATTTTGATTGTTATCTTTATTTTTAATTAATAAATCTGGTATATTATTATTTATTAATTTTAAAGGAGTATTATTATTTATTAATTTTATACTTTTTGATCTTGGAATTTTAGAATGTAAAGATAGATCTGAAATTGAAGGTATATTATTTGAATAATTAGAGGATTGATTTTTTGGTTTTAAATTTTCAATATTTAAACTATTTCTATAAGATAGTTTTAATTCACTTTTCCTATTAGATATTAAATTATCATAATTATTTTCATTAGTATTATTATTAATATTATTATTATTTAATAGAGAGTTTAAATTGTTGCAAGAATTAATTGGTAATGGTAATCTTGATGAATGTGAATATGATAATAAAGAATTTCGTTTTCTTGAATTTGAAGTATTAATATTTGATTTTGATATGGGGATTTTTGAAGAAATTTCGTTACTCATATTTATGAATAATTTTATTTTGAATTTAAATAGAATATCTTTTAAAAAAGAATAGAAAAGAATAGAATAGGAAATAAAAGATAAACAAAACAAAACAATTCAGAAATTTGAAGAGCCGCATTTATTTATTAATAAAAAAAAAAAAGAAAGATTTAAATAAAAGATAATATTAATTAATAAGGTAAGTTGATTAGAATCAATCAATCAATCAATCAATCAATCAATCAATCAATCAATCAATCAATCAATCAATCAATCAATCAATCAATCAATCAATCAATCAATCAATCAATCAATCAATCAATCAATCAATCAATCAATCAATCAATCAATCAATCAATCAATCAATCAATCAATCAATCAATCAATCAATCAATCAATGTCATTGATTTTGAAGACTGTTATGAAATTAGTAATTGATTTAGTTATTGTTATTAGAAAATGAATTTAGGTAAATCAATTAAATAAATAAATGAAATAAATGAAATAAATGAAAATTGTTTTGTTATCCGCATTTTTTATTTATTTATTTATTTATTTATTTTATTTATTTATTTTATTTTATTTATTTATTTAATTGATTTATTTGAATTTCTCCTTCTTTTACATTTTAATTATTAAATCATTCAAATAAATTTTATACCCTTTTTTTTTCAAATCAAAATGACACAAGATCAAAATCAACAAGAAAAATTAAATACAAATGAGATTTCAACAGATGTTAAATTATTAATTTGTCAATTGGTTTTAGACTCCAAAAATGATAATAATACAAATTGGAATGATATTTTAATTAAATTAATTAATCATCCAATTATAACATGTTTACATAAAGATGAAGGTATAAATATTTTAGAAACTTTTACACAAGATCAACTAATTAATTTATTTGTTAATATAATCAATGAAACTGTATTAAAAGATGATGATAATATTAATAGTCAACAACTCATTGATATCAATTCTAATTCATTAAACAACATTGAATACTTTCAAAAAGGTGAAAGAAGACAATATGTTTCACTTTGTTGTTCAAAACTGCACAAAGTGGCAATTAAAGAAATTAAGGAAAAACTAAACGAAAACAGGAAAAAATTTACTAAAATTTTAGCGTCGCTTACATAAGCATAATTATATTAATTGCCCTCTTGTTTTTTATTTTGCGTTGTTGTTGATGATGATGTTGATGTTGATGTTGATTATTATTATTAATATTCTATAATCATTTATCAAGAAGAATGGATCATATTCAAAAATTAAATGAGTTTCTGAACTCTTCAGAAATTGAAATTTTAAAATCATTGTCTCAAACTGATAAACTTCAATATATTTTATCTTCAAAAAATTTTATGTCAAATATTGCATCAAGTTTATTTAATGAAAATAATAATAAATCATTTCCAACTAATTTATCAGATGATAAATTATTGGATTTTAATACAATTATGAATAATATAACAAATATAAATAATTCATTAATTAATAATAATAATAATAATAATAATAATAATAATGATAATGATAATAATGATAATGAAATGAATCAATTATTAAAATCTTTAGATTCAAATAATATAAAAAAATTAAAAGTTGATGATAATATATCAATTTCATTAGAATCTTCAAATGATTTAAATGATATTTCTTTAAATGATTTAAATTATCAAAATAAAAAACAAATTCAAAGAAATTTTCAAAATTTAAATAAAAAAGATAATAATTCAATATCTTCACCAGATGAATATATTGAACAAATGATTAAAATAATTAATCATGATAAAAAATTCGATAATTTTTTAGATGAAGTGAGTAAATTTGAAAATATTAATAATTTAAATAATAATAATAATAATAATAATAATAATCAATTAAATTGTAATATTACATTAGAATATGATAAAAATGGTAATTTAATTAAAAATATTAATAAAAATGATGATTTAATTAAAAATAAAATTAATTCTCAAATAATTAAAGCTTTAGAATCTTTTAAATTAGATGATAATTTAGATGATGATTTAACTAATGCAATTGCAAAATCTTTTGCAAATAATAATCAAAATTTATTACCAAATATTAATAATAATAATTTATCATTTGATTTATTTAATGAACAATTAAAACAATATAAAAAACGTTATTTACAACAAATTGAAGATCAATCAAATGCAATTCTTGCAGATTCTATTAATTCAATTAATTCAGCTTTAAATTCTCAATCAAATATTATTAATGAATTTAATAATAATAATAATAATAATAAAGAAGAAGAAGAAGAAGAAGATAATATTAATAATAATAATAATAAAGAAGAAAAAGATAATATTAATAATAATATTAATAATAATATCAATAATAATCATCAAATTAATGATAATCATCAAATTAATGAAAATAATTTTATTAAAAATAAGAAAAATTTAAATAAATCACAAAATAAAAATATTAATCTTGAATTATATTCAAATCCATCACCTGAACAACGAGAAAAATTACAAAAAAGTTGCTTAGAAAGGCTTAGAATTCAAGATCTTCAATTAAATGAAGAGAATTCAAATAAATCTAAGAAAAAGAAAAATAAAAAGAAGAAAAAAAATTCAAAAATTCTTACAAATGATTCAGAACTTCATTATTTAACAACAAATTCAGATGCTTGGTTATGTGAATTATGTGAATATAAAATTGTATATGGAGAAGTACCTATATTTTTAACAGAGTGGTTACAAAAAAAAGCAAATCATCATAAAAAAATGGAAAATTATCAAAGATATTTATTAGAACAAAGAAAAAATAATAATTTACATAATCATCATGATGAATGTGATGGTTCATGTCATTTATCACATAATTCAAATTATCATAATAATAATAATATTAATAATATTAATAATATTAATAATAATAATCAAAATGAATTAATGGATGAATATGAAGAATATGATGATAATAATAATAATAATAATGACGACAATGAAGATGACGATGACGACGAAGATGATGATGATGATGATGAGGATGAGGGTGAGGATGATGAGGATGAGGGTGAGTATGAGGATGATGAAGATGATAATTATCACTGCCATCATCATGCTCATGAAGATCATCAATGTTCCTGTTGCCATGGATTTGAAGAAGATGAGGAGGAGGAAGAGGAGGATGGTAATGATGATGATTATAATAATGATTACTGTGTTAATTATAATAATGAAGCTAGCCATAATTGTAGCAAATCAGGTTCTGGTTATGAATCTCACTGCCATTACCATCATAATCATCATAATCATCATAATCATCACAATCATCATCATTAACAAATATGAATATTATTTTAATTTATATGAACACTAATTTTATAAAATCTACCTCTTTATAGAAAAATAATGATAATGATTTTTTATATATTTATATGATTTAGATATATAGTTGTTAACGCCCAACCCCACGATTTATGCTAGCTAGCTCCTCAAAATATATTAATTCATTATTACAAACAGAATTAACATTTTCATCAGCGTTTTTGTCTTTCTCCGGTATTTCTAATTTCAAACTTTTCAAAATTAGTTCATCTGCAGCTTCAGAATCCAATAATTTTAATTGATCTTTAGGAAAGATCCTTGGAAATATTATTGGCACTAAAACTAATATCAACATTAAAACACCTGGAAATCCAATTGCTCCTTTGGTACAAGTAATACTAAATTCTCCAGCAAATGCTAATAATTCAAGAATTAAATAAATTTTAAAGTACTTTGGTTTTACTAAATAATATTCAACAGGAAAATCTGCTGGAATGATATGATCTACTGAATCTTCATTATAAATAATTGGTTCAGAATTATTATTTTCTCTATTATAAAGTTGATTATTATTATTATTATTATTATTATTATTATTATTATTATTATTATTATTATTATTATTATTATTATCATTAATTTTTTGAAAACTTTGTGATATCTCTTCAGGGTAAGTTTCATTGATTTTGAAATTATTTTCATTAAAATTATTTTTACTAAAATCATTAATAACAATTTTCGATAATTTATCTTTCCATTCATTATCAAGGAATAAAAATCTTAACCTTTTCATTACATCAGTATTATCAATTGTTGTAATTGCCATTATCCAAAATAAACCAGCTAAGACAGATTGTGGAATTAATCCTAATACAATTAATAATGGTCTTGTCATCATTCCTAATGTTAATAAACCTTGAAAAATATTAGTTAATCTTTGTTCAACAACACTTTTAATTTTATTAGTACCAGTTTTTGAATCATGTTCATAAATACATAATGAATAAGTATGTAATGGTGCTTGTGGTATTAAACCATTAGGAGCTGGAATTCCAATTAAACCAGAAATTCCAGTTGTTATACCTAATAAGAAAAAATCATAATGAAATGAAGATGGTTTTTTTAATGGGAATTCAGATGATTGACAAATTAATGATGAAATATTATGATCATAATAAAATAATGCAGTTAATAAAATTGCAAATGGAATTGCAAAGAAAACATTTCCAACTGTTATACCTTCCCAAAATCTAATAAACCAATCTGATTTTCTATTAATAGTATCTGTTGGATGAAATGATTTTGTAATTGGTAATCTTGGAAGATTAA
The DNA here is from genome assembly GCA_030570135.1 of Pichia deserticola. Lineage (NCBI taxonomy): Eukaryota > Fungi > Ascomycota > Pichiomycetes > Pichiales > Pichiaceae > Pichia > Pichia deserticola. The sequence goes on along the minus strand of JAJLVB010000038.1, from coordinate 20,808 downwards.
CATCATTTAAATATCCACCAAAATGTATAAATCCTGTAAAGAATAAAATACATAATGGAGTACTATAATCTTTTATAAATGTTCTAATATAAGGATGTAAATAATGAGATTTTGATCCAAATAATTGAGCAGAAATACCGAAAATTGCCATTATTAAAGCAACAATAATTGAAGCAAATGCACTTGCAGTGTCAGTTAAATTAAATTGATGAGTTAAGATTTGAATTCCCTTTTGAATATAAACTATATTAATAAAAAATCCGAAAACATCACAAGAAAATTTTGTTACAAATCTCATAAAATTAACTGAATTTGTTATAGCAAGTATAAAATGAAATCCCATTGACCATAAACAAATCCAACACATAAATTGAAAATATGGTATATTTAATGGTTCAATAATTTCATAAACTGTATAATTAAAAATTGAAACCGGACCTGTAACACCAACAATACATAATGGAGAACCAGAAAATAATCCAAAGATTATACCACCCATTGCTGAAGCTAATAAAACTTCATTTACTCCATAAGAATTATTAGTATGATCAAACATATCTTGTGCAAATGCAATAGCTGGTAATAAATTTGTAAAAAATATATAAATGGTTGATGGAATTGTTCTATATGTTAAACCATCTTTAAAATCTGAAATATAATATTTCAAAACTCTTCTTCTTATATCATTGTATATTCCTCTTCCAAAATACCGAATATGAAATAAAGTATTAGATTTATATTTATTATATTGTTTAACAAACCAATTTTTATCACGTCCATCCATAAATGTAGCTTTAACTTTTATCTTTAATTTAAAAATTGGATAAATGGAATTTTTAGAGTAAAGATAGTAATTAAATTAAATTTAAAATATCTGATTTTTTGTTCAAATTTCTTAGTTTAAAACGTTTTACTTAATGATAGGATGTTTATTAAATTGAATTTTTATTGTTTAACATTAAAAGATTTTATATTTTTCTCGTCTTTTTATATTTTATATTTTTTTTTTTTTTCGTTCTTTTTGCTAGAAAGGGAAAGTGAAAATTTTATCAACATGAATTTCTTGCAAAGATAAGTAAGTAAATATATATCTGTTTAAAAAAACTTTTTTTTTTTCATTATTCTGTATATATCAGTTAAGATCAAAGTTCATAATACAGATGTTAAGAAATTATAATCAATTAGTAAAGAATTTATTAAAATTTAAAGCAGTTAGATTTCAATCATCTAATGCTACACAACCTATAGCACCATTTCCTATTAAAAGGGATAGCTATTCGAATAGAGCTGTAAGTTTTGATAGAAATATGCCATCATATGAAAAGAAGAAAGCATGGGAAAGAGATGGAGAAGATAAAGAAAGATGGTTTAAAAGAAAGCATGCTCATCATCATGTTTTACAAAAGCCAAATCGTGAAATAATTGAACGTAGATATAAAGGTATTGAAATGAAAAATAAAAGGGCAAGAATGGAAATATTACATGAAAGAGAGAGAATAAATGAATATAAAGAAAGCTTAAAAAATAGAAGATTAAATACACAAATTGATCATATATTTGGTACTAATCCAGTTCTTGCAACACTTAAAGGTAATAAAAGGAATAGATTTGGTAAATTATTTATTTATAATCCAAAAGATACTGATAAAGTTAATGAAATTATTAGTTTAGCAAAAGATAAAAATATAAATATTGTTGAATCAACAAAACAAGATTTAAATATTTTAACAAATAATGCTGTTCATAATGGTATTGTACTTGAAACAAGGCCATTAGAAATTCCAAATATAAAATCTATGGGACCAATTGTTAATGAAAAATCATTTAATGTTAAAATTATTACAGATTTAATTGGTATATCTGAGAATGATATTAAAACTGTTGATTCATATGGTGAAAGGTATCCACTTGGATTATATTTAGATGAAATTTCAGATCCACATAATATTGGTGCAATCTTAAGATCTGCATACTTTTTAGGTGTTGATTTTGTTGTTTTTAGTGAAAAAAATTGTGCACCTTTATCACCAGTTGTTGCAAAATCAAGTTCTGGTGCAATTGAATTTATTGAATTATATAAAGCTGATAAACCATTAACATTTTTTGATGAAAGTAAAAAAAATGGATGGAATTTTATTTCAACTATTGCACCAACTGATTCAAGAAATAAAGATAAACAAGTAGATACAGATTTTGTTAATGAATTATTAAAAACTTCACCTGTAATTTTAGTTATTGGTTCAGAAGGTACTGGTATTCGTACAAATTTAATTAATAAATCAGATTATTTAATTGCTGTTAATAATGGTAGAGAAATGAATGAATGTGTTGATTCATTAAATGTTTCAGTTGCAACTGCTTTATTAATTTCTAAAATTTCAACTTAATTCAATTCATATGAATTTATTTATTATCATAAAACTTGTAAATATAACTAAATAAATTAATCATGCCAATAAATGAAATTTATAAGATTATTCTATATAATTTATTACTAAATTAAATTAAATTAAATTAAAATTTTAATAATTCGAATTTAAATTACAAAAATTTTCTATTTACAGGTTTTTTATATAAATTTATTTTAATTAATTGATTGATTGAATTAATTAATTATTTTGATTCTTCTTTAATTAACATATTCATTAAATTACTGAAAATAGCTTCTTGATTACCTTCTGATCTCTTTGACATAATTTTTTTACTAAAATTATTTGCTCTTTTAATTGGATTAACTGTTAAATCTAAACTCTTTGAATCTAATATCATAGTTGCATTTGTAACAGTTGCAGGTATTTTAAATTCTCTTGCAAATTTATTATCTTCAACTGATCTATTTTGTAAAGCTAAAGTTTCAACATAACTATTATTAGCTGCAACATTACCTATATTACCAACAAAACCACCAACTGTACATTTAGTATAACTTGTAAATTTAGATACAATTCTACCAGGAACAATTCTTGAAGTTTTTGGTCCATATGGAGTTTGAAATAATCTACCTTTTAAATTATAACTTAAACCTGCAGTACCTGAAAGTTTATTATCATAAGTTGAAGGAATATAATATTTATTATCATTAAATAAATGAGGTTTTTCAATTTCAACAAATTTTTTAAATTCATCATATAATGATTTTTTTGAAAGACTTTCAGGATGATTTTTAGCTAACCAAGTAAGAAATGGTCTTCTTAAAGATTTTAATTCAGGTTTAATTTTATTAATAAAATCTTTTGAATTAAGTGGTTGATTTTTAATATGTAATAAACCAGCAATTGTTTGTGGAGTTGAGAATTCTTTTGAACTTGGGAAAAGTGGATTTTGAGTTAATTTTGAAATTGATTGATCATTTGATGAAGATTTTAAATTTAAATTTGAATTATTAGAATTTGAATGTGAAAAAACTGCATTAACAGGTATACCAAGTTCTTGAAATCTTAATTTTTTAAAATAATCACCATTTAAAGTTTCAAAATTTGGTAATCCATATTTATTATCTAAATCATTTACAATTATTCTTCTAGTTTTAATTTTTTTTGGAATTCTCATTTTTAAACCAAAATCTCTTCTAGAAAATGAAGATGATGGTGATTCAATAATTTGATGAGTTGGGAAACCATTATTAGCATTTAATTCACGATTACCAATTGAAGCTTGTAATTGAGAAATTTTTGTATCTTTGATTAATTTTCCAAATGTGGAAGGACCATGTATACTCTTTAACATGATGCTTTTGAATTACTGATATATATATATAATTATATAATATAAATATTTATTATATATTTTCTATATAAATTAAATCAAACACATTTCTTTAACAAAAAAACATGAAATTCGCCAAACTTGAAAATTGTTGAGCGAAAAAAAAAAGTAAATTTCTCAATAAAATAAAATAAAATAAATTTTCATAAGCGGGAGAAAGTGTTTTACCCGGTTTTAAAGAAAGACACATTTTAATTTATAAATTGACCTCTTTTTTCTTTTTTTTTTTCTTTTTTCTTTATTTTTGTTATGTGCGTCGATCGACGGCATCTTGTCCTGTTTTTTTTTTTTTTTTTTTTTTTTTTTTTTTTTTTTTTTTGATCTGCATGAATTGCATGAATTTGCATTTATGTCAAATCAATCAAATAATTTATAAATATATATATTAAATATTTAAATATTTACTTGAAATTTCTATCAAATCCACTTTAAAACTTCAATATGGCTGTAGATAAGAAGAAACCTGTGTCACAAAAGTACAAACTTTTGGAAATTATTGGAAGGGGTAAATTCGGTACAGTTCATAAAGGTTTAGATATTGATACAAAACAATTAATAGCGGTTAAAATTTTAAATTTAGATACAGATAATGAAGAAGTTAAAGATATTCAACAAGAAATTCAATTTTTATCAAATTTAAAATCTGTACCAAATATAACTCATTATTATGGTTCATACCTTAATGGTCATAAATTATGGATTATAATGGATTATTGTGCTGGTGGATCTGTTAGAACTTTATTAAAACCAGGTCCATTACAAGAAAAATATATTTCAATTATTACAAGAGAATTATTAATTGCATTACAATTTATTCATGAAAATGGAGTTATTCATAGAGATATTAAAGCTGCAAATATTTTAATTAGTAAAGATGGTAAAGTTAAATTATGTGATTTTGGTGTTGCAGCTCAATTAACTTCAACTGCTTTAAAAAGGACAACAATGGCAGGTACCCCTTATTGGATGGCACCTGAAGTTATAACAGAAGGTGCAACTTATAATGCAAAAGCTGATATTTGGTCAACTGGTATTACAATTTATGAATTGGCAACTGGTAATCCACCTTATAGTGATAAAGATGCATTAAGAGCAATGCAATTTATAACTCAACATGAACCTCCAAGATTAGAAGGTAGACAATATGGTCCACTTTTGAAAGAAATAATTGCAATTTGCTTAGAAGAAAAGCAAGATTTAAGGCCAAGTGCTGAAGAATTATTAAAATCTAAATTTATTAAAAATAGTAAAACTTTACCGACATCTTTATTAAAAGAAATAATTGGTAAATATTTACTTTGGAGAGATAATAGATCTAAGAGGGATACTTTACAATTGGATGAAAATACTAATAATGATAATGATGATAATAATAATAATAATAATAATAATAATAATAATAATAATAATAATAATAATAATAATAATAATAATAATAATAATAGTGATAATAATGTAAACGATAAACATCATTTAAATTCATCTGCAATTTCAATTGCGGAAACTTCTATTAGTTTAGATGATGATGAAAATATTAAATGGGATTTTGATTCTTTAAAATCAGCAGAATATATAGTTGAGAATGATATCAATTTAAATAATGATGAAAATGACAAATTTGAAGACTCATTTTTTGATACAAATAATAATCATTTTGGTGATTTTACAACATCTCCTTATAATAGAACTTTTACAATTGGTAATACAATGATAAATAATGTTATGGCAACTGAAAATAATAAAGCATTAACTGCAACTTCAAATCAAATTGATTCTATAATTAATTCACAAATTGATACTCCAATTAAAAAAGAAGCTCCTAAATCTCTTTTACAATTATTTTCAGATTTAAATGATGATATTCATAATAATACTAGTAATAATAATAATAATAATAATAATGATGATTTGAAATTTAATGGATTTGATAATGAAGATGAAAAACATGATTTAACTATTTCAATTCCACCACCTCAACAATCTCAAGATATTTTACCAACACCTACAATTCAATTGAGACAACCAGTTACATCACCTTTGGTTTCAATTGAAATTCCTAATATGGATGTAATAGAGATTGAAATTCAAGAAAGAGAGAAGCAAAGATCAAGAGCTGCAACTGTTAATACAATGAATAATCATAATTCTAAAGTTGAATCATTAATAAATGATCAGCCACTACCTGCTAGGAAACCAACCATATCTATTTCACATAGAACACCATCACCGGCTAAAGCATTGGATTTAATAAATACAAACCTACAATCATCGCCTTCAAAACAATCAAGTCCTCTTCATATGAAACCATTACCTGTTACAGTTACTCAACCTTTATTACAACCGCTAAATAATATACATAAATCGAAACAACAAAATCAACAACAATCGAACTTATCAAATATAATAACTCATTCAACAAATTTACATAATGGACCTCAAACAGCTCCTGTAACTTCAATTTCTAATAGCGAAATGTTAGATTCATCAATTAGAGCAAGAAACCAAATGAGAATTCAAATGCCAGTTCCAGTCTCTGCAACTATCTCTTCATTTCCAAATGTAATAAGTAAAGATCCATTTAAAGTAAATCCAAATGACAATACTGAAAAAAATCAATTTGGTTTTGATGTAAATGCATCTTCAATTCCATTAGCAATGACACCTGTAACGGAGACTGCACATCCAATAACAGGATCACCTAATAGAAATGGTACTAATGAAATTTCTAATAGTAATTCTAATTTAAATAATTATAAGCTTTATCAACGTAGTCGTTCAGCTTCTATATCAAATAATATTAATAATGAAAGAAAACCATCAACTGAATCCAATAATGTTAAATACCAAGTTATTTCAACATCTTCAATACAACAGCAACAACAACAACCATCATCAACAAATTTATCTGTTGATTTACAACGTGAAGGAAATGATTCTATGGCATCGATCTCTGATGATTCAGAACAAGCTGATATTACACTGACAAATGCAAATACAACAGCATCTACCACTACTACAAATAACAATATTACTAATGTTGAAAATGTTGTAACTGGACTGGGAATGATGACAGTAAATGAAATTGGAAATCTTTCACCTGTGTATTTAAATAATAATAATATTAATAATGATAACACTTTAGCTTCATGTGAAAAATTACACAAAATTGTTGAAAATTCTCAAATAAGCATGAATAAAATCATGACATTAAGTTTAGGTATAAACCTTATGGAAAATGAAGAATCTAATGAAGCTAATGTGTATTATGATGAAATTGATAATTTATTAGGTCGTATGAATGATGTTATGGGTATTATTGTTTCAAATCTTAAATAAAAACTAAGCTTTATATTTTTATGAATGCATTTTTATATGTAAATATATTGTAGTTTTAAGTATTAAATTTTATATACTGTAATAAATTTCTCTTTATTTAAGCTAAACTAGGAAGGTATGCCGATAGCCGAAGCTTTACAAATCTACAAATTATTAAAAAAAAGAAGTTTTTCAAATTTTTTCAATTCGAAATTGTTTCGCTCTAAATCACCACTAAAATTGTCCTTTTGCATGATGTTTTTAGTTTGATATATAATAATATCAAATATTTTGTTAATTTGAAAAATATACTAGTTCTTATAAAGGATATAAATACTATTGAAATATCTTTATTTGGGATGAATCTCACTAAAGTGTTATTTACAAATGATCATATTAGCAATGAAAATACTGATAAAAAATTATATTGTAGAGTTCAATCTAAAAATATAAACCGTGAAGATAACGAAAAATTGTTAAAAGTTGTTAATGAGTGGGATGATCCCGTTATTAAGCATATCAACGATCCAGATGAAAAATCGCTGGAGGAATTGAATGAAGTTAATATAGGAAACCTATCAATAATTGTTGATATTTTAACATATGAAAATAATGATTTTATTCAATATAATGGTAATATTGATAAGAAAACCATTGAAATTTTAAATAATGAAGATGGTTTTTTAAAAGGAATTGGATTAAGTAAATTATATATATGGATATATGGTTTATTGATTGATGGAAATTTCAATGATGGTATTAATTATAAGTTTGATTTAATACGATTGAATAATAATATATATTGGTCAGTAAAAATATTACATTTTGGGTTGTTTAAATTGTTATTTAAAATTAGAGTGGAAAAATTAAAATTTATTGATATTGATGAATATTTTGTTGATGATTTAGAAAATTATTATGAAAATGAAATAAAATACAAAAAAGAATTAAAAGATTGGAAGATTAAAGAATCGAAATATCTAAGTGAAATTAAAATATTAAAAGATAAGAATGAAATTAATAAATTACGAGATAGCGTTAAATTAATGAAAAAGAAAATAACTAATTATTTCTTACCATTAGTTAATTCATTGTTAGATGATAAAAAGAAGTTATTAGTAAGGCTAGATGAAAGGGGGGATGTTATATTTAGTAGCTCTAAGAAAAGGTTAAATTCTAATAACGACGAAAGTAGTGGTAATGAAGGTAAAATTAATAAATTCAGTAGAACTATTGACGAAATTGAAAATAACAAAGACAATGATGATTTAGATTGGATGCAAAAAGAAAGGAACAAACGTATGAAATTAAACCAAAATAAAGTGAAAGAAGATAACGCAATTAGATATAAAGAATATCAACGAATTTTGGGAGAAAGAGAGAAGGAGATGAATATCGAAACTGAAAATGTGAATAAAAATGGTGATAAAGAAAGAGAATTTGAGATTTTTGAAGAAGAATCGATAAAATTTGATAAACGGGAAAGGGATGAAATTATTGAAACTCAAATTGACAATTTGGAAGAAAATAAAGAAAGCAAAAATTCACCTATTGTTATAGAAGAAGAGACACAACTTGATGAAACAATAAATGTATCTACTGAGGTTTCTGATGACAGTTTAACAGAATTTTCTGGATGATTTAATATTAGTAAAGTTGTACAATCAGTCTATAAAGTTAGTTATATAAATGTATATTTAGTAAATGAGAATATCTAATTATTATTATTGTTATTATTATTATTATTATTGTTTGAGCAAACCCAACGTTTACTAATGCATTTTTTTGAAACATACTGAATATTTGAACCTTTTAATAAACCTGCGCATTTAGTCAATTTATTAATACCTTTTCCTGATTTTAAATCTTTAATATTTAACCATGGTACATGACATGAATCTAAAGAAGGACTTATATAAATATTATCAATTATAGAATTAATATTTGGTAAATTATCCAATCTTGGTGGTAAAGTAATAGTTGAGCATAATTTGAATCTTGAAATTGAAGATAGTTTTAAAATATTAATAAAATTTTCATCTATTAGTTTATTATAATTTAATGATTGTAATTCTGATTTTAATTTCCAATTAAAAACATCATCAAAAATTTGATCATTTAATGGGAAATCTATTAATTCAGATAATTCAGAATATTTTTCTAATAATAAATTATCGAAGATATCAATTTCATCATTAGATATTTGATTGAAAAATCCTTTATTTCTAATTGAAGTATCTAAAGCATATTGTAATAAATAATTTGGGTTAATTCTATATTCTCTAATTCTTCTTGTTTTACCACATAAATGGAGTGTATAAAAGTTTTCTGAATCTATTTGATTTAAATTGATATTTATATTCTCATTATAATTTGGTAGAAATTCGAATTTTTGAGAGAAGGTTTCTAAAGGAACCTCTTCTTTAACATTTAAATTTGAGGTAAATTTTGGTATTTGAATTGAATTATGCATTTTTTTCAGGAATGAGAGTAATATTTGTTTATTATTTTCATTAGTATAATATTGATTATTATAATTATCATTATTATTATTATTATTATTATTATTATTATCAATTAAATCGAATTCATCATCTATTTTCAATTGATCATCAAGAAAAAAATCATTATCATCAATTGCAGATTCTGGTATGAAAAGTGGATGTTTATTATCATTACAATCAAAGGAAGATATTGACGTTATTGAAGATCTTTTTGAAGAATAAATAAAATTATTACTTCTGTTACTGTTATTATTATTATTATTATTATTTATATTAAAGTTATCATCAAAAGAGTTAGTAATGGACCTTTGTCTTTTAAAAGAAAAGGCTCTTTTACTTAGATAAGCAGATTTAAGTGATGGAGATAGATTTATTGTAGTTGAATTTGACTTTGAGATATTGGAAATTGAATAATGAGATTCTAATGAAGTTTTAGAATTTTCACGAGATTCAATTAAAAGTTCTTTGTTATTATTATTATTATTAATATTAATATTATTAGTATTATTATTATTATTATTATTATTATTATTAATTAATGAATTATTTATATTAAATTGATTATCAAATGTGGTAAAAGAATGTGAAAAAATTGTATTCTTATAAATATCATTTAAATTCTCTAGTTTTGAATTGATATTTTTTTCATCTGGAGATATTGAAACCGAAACCAGTGATAACGACGTCAGCGGAACTGAAATTGAAACTGAAGGAATTACTAAACTTCCCATTGTATAAGCTAAACTATAGTGATCTAACTTTTTGCAGAATATAAGCAAAGGATTGTTATTAAGATAAACCAGATTGAAGAAAGAATAAAATAAATAAGGTTAGAAAACACAACAACGATATTATCTCTCTTTCTTTCTCTTTCTTTCTCTCGGCTTTAAGTGAAAAAGTGAAAAATAGTGCAAAAATAGTGCAAAAATAGTGCAAAAACGAAAAACCGTTTATTCCCTTTTCGGCAATGTCGTGCGAGATAAGGACACACTATTTTAATATTTTAATATTTTATAATATTTTAGCGCAAAAGAAAATTAGCTGATTTTGTTAGCAAACAATTGGTTGGTTGGTTGGTTGGTTGGTTCAATTGTTATTTATAATCTTAATTATTATTATCTTTAACCACAGATGGTGTGGAACCTTATCAATGGGGCTAAGAATGATGATAAGAGTTTCATAAAAAAATATGGTAAAATCAAATGCTGTATTGGACAGGGTACAACATGTAAAGTTTATTTACATGAAAATAATGATGGTAATTTATTTGCCGTTAAATCATTTGTTAAAAAAAATTTAAATGATAGTGATGAAATTAAATCAATTAAAAGGGAAATTTCAATTCATGAAAAAGTTAATGATAATTTTAATGTTGTTAAATTAATTGATTCAAAAAGAACTAAAAATAATTATTTAATTATATTAGAATTTTTACCAATTTCTTTATTAAATTTTTATTTATCATTTAAAACTTTTATTTCAATAAATGATAGATTATGTTATTTTAAACAAATTGTTAAATCAATTCATTTTTTACAATTAAATAATATAGGTCATAGAGATTTAAAATTAGATAATTTTGGTATTGATTTAAATGGTAATATTAAATTAATGGATTTTGGTTCTTCAACAATTGGTTCAATAGGTTATGGAATTGTTGGATCACCATATTATTCAGCACCTGAAATTCATTCAAATTTAAAATATGATTCATTTAAATGTAATTTATGGTCACTTGGTATAATTTTAATTAATTTATTTTATTTATCAAGACAAAAATGGTTAGTTTCAAGATATGATGATAAATTATTTAATATTTTTAAATTAAATCCATTAATTGAAAATTGTGTTTTAAATTTTAATAAAATTGATTTAAATAATAATAATTTTAAATTACAAAAATTAAATATTGATAAAATTATACTTAATTTATTAACAATTAATGTTGATAATCGTATGACTTTAAATGAATTAATTAATAATTCATATTTTAACAATATTGAATGTTGTAAATTTGAGAGAGAAATTAATTATAGTCATAATCATAAATATTTTGTTAATTTAGTAATTAAAAAGAACAAAACTTTGCTACTTGAATAATTAATTGAATGAAAAATGATCAATTCTTTGATTTGATTTGATTTTATGCACGAAAAAAAAAAAAAGAAAAATTGTGAACAAAGTTTTTTATAGTGTCAATTTCTTAAATACGAGAGAAATTTTGCGATATCTTCTGTTTTGATGCGTATTTTTTGCTCTGTTTTTGTTTGTTTGTTTGTTTGTTTGTTTATATTTTTTACATGTATTTCTAATAATTGTGATTTTGTTTATATGCATATATATATATATATAATATATATATTTATTGTATATCTCTTAATAATCGATTTACTATAATCAACTATGAGTTCAATACCTTCAAGTCCAGAACTATTAGAAGATGATAGAATTAAAGCAATTTTAGTCTCTGATTCAAGTTTTGATATTTTAGCTCAACGTTTAAAGCAAAGTGTTAAAGCTTGTGATGAATTTGCCTCTTATGTAACTAGAAAATGTCATTATGAACAAAAATATTCTAGAGAAATATCTAGAACTGTAACTCATTGTGATCATTCAATTATTTCAAATAATATAATTGTTCAAGGTTCTTTTATTCAAAGTTTACAAAGAGTAATTCAATTTGATGAAAAAGTTAATAGTGTTAAAGATCCTTATATTACAGCATTACAAACTATTTCAAATCAATTAGAATCATTATCTCATCATTTTACTTTATTAAGAAAACAATTAAAAGAAAAAGGTAATAAAGTTGAAAAAGAAGTTTTAGATTCAATTAATTTAGCTAAAAAGGCTAGAAATAGATATTGGAATTTATGTAGTGAACTTGAAAAAGTTAGAAATTCTGATAAAAATCAAACTAGAATAACTTTACAAGGTAGAAAAACAAATTCACAACAAGAAGAAGATTTAAAATTAAAAATTAAAGATGCTGAAGATGATTATAATAAAAAATCAAATAATTCACAAAGATTAAAAAATATTTTAATTAATACTCATAGGCCCAATATTGCAAATGAATTTAAAAATTTAATTATTGAATTAGATTATGCAATGCAAATTCAATTACAAAAATATTCAATTTATACAGAAAGTTTAATTGTTGGTATGGGTAATCAAATTAATCCAATTAATGGTTCTGATTCAATAAAAAAAATTGCAACTAATGTTGATATTGAAAAATGTCTTTATTATTATTTAAAAGGTTCAACGATTAGAGTTAATGAAAATTTAGAACCAATAGAATTTACAAGACATCCAATAGTTGGTGGTATTTTACCAAAACCAAAAACATTTACTTCAACTCCAACAATAAATAATAAAGCAACTGTAACTCCATTAAATCCAACTGTTCCTTCATTTAATTCATCAATTCAACAACAACAACAACAACAACAAAAATCTCAAAATCAATTAAATCAATCACAAAATAAATTAAATTCTCCAATTCAATCACCTTTACAATCTCCTTTACAGCAAAAATCAAATCAATTAAAATCATCAATAAATTCTAATCCTGATTCAATAATACCTTCAATACCTTATAATTTAGAAACAAAAGCAGTAGAACCACCATCTTATAACTCTTTAGATCCTGGACGTAATAGTCCTTTACTTAATGGACCAAGACCTCTAGATTCAGAAATTATCAATAATTCATCAACTTCTTCATTTAATGATAATAGTATAAATTTGTATGGTAATACTGATAATAATAATAATAGTTTTGTTGATGCATCATCAATTCCTAATAATGAAATTAGTCACTCTAAATTATTCGGTGTACCTTTAGAAACTTTAGATGCTAATGAAGAAGCAGTTCCACTATTTGTAACTAAATGTATTCAAATGATTGAAAAATATGGCTCTAATTCTGAAGGTATTTATAGATTAAGTCCAAATAAAACAAATCTAGAAGATTTGCAAAATCTAATTGATAAAAATCCAAAGAATTTATCATTATTAGAACCAATTGATCCAACAAATGTTCATTCTGAATATGTTTATTTAATTGCAAATATATTTAAAAGATTTTTCTCTTTATTACCAGATCCTTTACTTACACATGAACAACGAGATTTATATTTACAAGCTGCTCAAATAAATGATAAAGTTGAAAGACAAACAAAAATGCATCAATTAGTATTTGAATTACCAGATTCAAATTATTTCACTTTAAGAGATTTATTAGGACATTTTAGGCGTTTAATTCAAATGCCAAGAGTTAGAATGGATACTAAAAATATTGCCATTCTTTGGGCAAATAACTTATTAGGTGGAGACTTCAATTCAAAGGAAGAATTAGAAACTCAGCAAAAGGTAATAGAAAATTTAATTAATTTTGCTCCTTATATATTTACTTATGAAGATATAAATAATAGTGATGATAATAATAATAATAATAAATAGGAGATTATTATCTCATAATTCAAATGTATATCAATCAAAAGAAGTACAGTATGTACTTTTATTTTCTTTAAGATATATTTTATGACATTTATAATTTTATGATTTTTTATAAATTTTTTTAGTTAATAATATTTATTTTTTATTTATCAAGCGTTATTATTCACTAAATTTATATATCAATCAAATTTAAAATTATTTTATTTTCAGAAATTATTTATCACTCAACTGTTACGATGCATTTAATTTTAATTTTATCATATAAAAGGACTAAATAAATAATTAAAAAGTTGTGTACTAATCAATTTTACGTTTAGCTCTTTCCCAAGCACTTATTCTTTTTCTCTTTTTACTATTACCATCATTATTTCCATTCATGTTTAAATTATTATCAAACATACTCCAATCCTCACCAAAGAATTCATTACGCATTCTCTTGGCTCTTTCCTTTTTATTTTCTTTTGTTTTGGTAGCTGGTAATCTAGTAAAATTTTCTTCTTCATAACGTTGAATTTCTGCTTCTTTTTCCATTTGTCTTTTCGATTTAACATCTCTACCTTTGTTAATAATTGTAGAACCAATTGACTGTTCAATTGATGGTGCTTCACTAATATCTTGAAGATATTCATCCATACTTTGTAAATTCTTTTGTTTTCTATGTTTAACTTCTTTATCTGGATCATTAATTGCTGTCGCTGAAATTTTAGGAGGTTTATATTTTTGATTTGATTTTTCTTTATTTCTTTCTGCTTCCGTTTCTTCTTCCTCTTCATTATCATCTTGGTTAATTCTTGAATAATGATTAGCCTTTCCATGTGAAAGTAAAGCAGATGGATTAGGTTTGAAGTTAAGACCTTCTTCTTTCTCATCTCCCGATTCTTCTGATTCTTCACTTTCAGAGGTTCCTGATTTTTCATTCTCTTGTTCATTTATTTTATTTTTAAGATCTTCTTGTTCCTTTTCTCTTCTATGATAAGCATTAATCATCTTTTCTAATTGATAGCTTATTTTCTTTTCTAAAGATTTGACACCTTTTTCAAGAACAACACGATCAGTAACTAGTGAGTTCAATAATTTGGTCCTTCCTTCTATAATTGATGTCTTTTCTTTTTGATTTTTAATTGTTTCTAATTTAATCGCAATTAGTAAAGCTAAATCTGTCACATACCCTAATAATGATGAATTTTTCAATGATAATAAAGAAACTGAATCTAATTGATTATTGAAATCAGAATGTAATGTATTTACTAGATTTTTAATCAACTCAGGATAATTTTCTTCCTTTTTACTAGGATTAAAATCGTCTTCTAATTTATCTAAAATAGTTGAAGTAGAATCTATAGATTCTGTTATTGAAGATAAGAGTTCATCCAAATTTTCCTCTTTTTTTGACAAAGACATCTTTTTCTCTTTTTCTTTGGGTTCACAAGTTGAGAAATAATATGTTTTTAATAACTGTAATTATGAAGTGTGAAATTTAAATTAACTAGTATGGAAAGAATTATTTTTCATATCAAAAAATAGAAAAATTCATGATAAAAAAAAAAATTTCAGCGCTAATAAAAAAACATCAGAATTAAAAAAATTAAAAAAAATTAAAAAAAAAATTAAAAAAAAAATTAAAAAAAAAATTAAAAAAAAAAATTAAAAAAAAAAATTAAAAAAAAAATTATTTTCAAAATTTTTTTTCTTCCCTTCCTTTTTGCTAATGTTAGTTAAGGATACTTATCAAAGATATTTCGGAAGAGGTAAGAACAATTCATAATGCCTCAAAACGACTATATTGAACAACATATCAAAAAGCATGGTAAAAGGCTTGATTTTGATGAAAGAAAAAGAAAGAAGGAGGCAAGAGAGTCACACAGAATTGCGAAAGATGCACAAAACTTGAAAGGTTGGAAGAGTAAGCTCTTTGCTAAGAAACGTTATGCTGAAAAGGTTGCTATGAAAAAGAAGATTAAGGCCCATGAAGAAAGTAAATTAAAAGGACCATCCAAACCTAAGGAAGATGCTGGTGAGGCATTACCAACATATTTATTAGATAGACAACAACAAAATACTGCAAAGGCAATATCATCTTCAATTAAACAAAAAAGAATGGAAAAAGCTGACAAATATTCAGTTCCATTACCAAAAGTTAGAGGTATAAGTGAAGAAGAAATGTTTAAAGTCATTAAAACTGGTAAATCAAAATCAAAATCTTGGAAGAGAATGATTACAAAGCATACATTTGTTGGTGAAGGATTTACTAGAAGACCTGTTAAAATGGAAAGAATCATTAGACCATCCGCTTTAAGACAGAAGAAGGCAAATGTTACTCACCCTGAATTGGGTGTAACGGTTTTATTACCAATTTTATCAGTTAAAAAAAATCCACAATCTCCAATGTATACTCAAATGGGAGTCTTAACAAAAGGTACCATTATTGAAGTTAACGTTTCAGAATTAGGACTGGTTACTGCTGGTGGTAAAGTTGTTTGGGGTAAGTATGCACAAATTACTAATGAACCAGATAGAGACGGTGTCGTTAATGCTGTTTTGTTAGTATAATTTTTAAAATTCTTGGCGATTAATTTATATTTATTTTGTTTTAAATCATTTTCACTTTTTCTACATCTCGATATTAATAAAAAAATTAAATTTATCTTTTCTCTAATTAATAAAATTATAAATGTTCTCTATATCTATTAAAATAATGAAAATAAAAAGGAAAATTATGACAATTTTACCCTTATAGCTAAATTTTAACCAAAAAATGTCTAAATACAAGAGCACGGCGGGACTCGAACCCGCAACCATCCCCGCCGGAAGAAGACATGCTAACCATTGCACCACGCGCCCTCGTACACAGCCCGGATTGATAGTACATTATATCCCCATTTTTTATCATGTAAATGTTCAAAAAAACTCAATACTAAAAATAGTAGTTTCAAGTATGCACAACAAAAATATTTAAATGTTGAAATATATAGTATACCAATATTTAACTTATAACAATATGAGAAAACTTTTCAAAAATGCAAGCATTCAAACGATTCTAAAATTTCTTGAAATCAAGTAAAAACTTCGCCTTGGAAAGTTTTAAAAGAAACACCTTGCTTACATAATCAAAAATATAGCTACATACTACCTAGATAAAATTTCTATTGAGAGTTAAGATTCTACTTACTGTTGAAGTCCAATTACCCTTGTACCAATATCCATGAGTGATAAATAAAACTTATAAAAATAGTTCTATAAAAATAAACTAACTAATAAGAGGATATTCTCTTATTTATATAATTAACTTGACAACCTCAAGTTATAACAAAGAAACATTTTAAAAGTTAATAACTTATTAATTAATTAATTAATTAACTTAATTAAACTAATACCATTCACATGGTAAAGGGCATTCTAACATGCGCCTTAAGTTTAAACAGTAGAAAATATATATGATGCATGATTAGCCTTACCATCCTACGGCTTCTCAGCATGGTATTACAACACTTACACTAAATTTGAGTGAACCAAAAGTTTGAAAACTAACATGTGGTACTTTTAAAGCATTATCAAAACTGAAAGTTTCAAGTGAAATTGTGAAAAACTAGAAAATTATATTTTAAAAATATAAAAATTTTTAAAAAAGACAAGAGAAGCAAAAAGAAAAAAATTCCCAAATCTGAAATTCGTCAAGGAAATCAATACCTTTATTCGATTTGATAACATTAGCACTAATTGCTTGTCTTAAACTATTCATCATTACAGGCGAGCCACGAGCAACAAGCACAAAATTATTTGAAACTTGATCATTTATTTCATAGTTGATAATCTCATTAATAGATAATAAATAGATACTTGTGAAGAACTGTATTCAATTTCATGATCACTTGAAATTTGTTCAGAACCATCACCACCACCATCACTACTTTGTGTGTCAGAATCTGTTTCTGAAAGCAACCCTTTTATAGAACATCTTTTCTCATTAAAATCTTCACGGGTTATATTTATGTCGATTGGAATAGACATTTTTTCAATAGGACTTCTATATGCTGTAACGAAATTCGAATTCTGAGATATCCAAATAAACTCTCTATGGTGGGCTTTTGTTGCATTTTCAAGAATACCAGGAGTACTAGATCCGCTAAACATGGCTTCCTAATTTCTTTTAACTATAGGAGATAAATTACCACCATAAAGTCCTTTAATACAAAATTTTCAATCCATTTTATTATTATTAGCGATTAGCTTTTTCCAAACTCGTGCTGTTACACTCATCTTAACTGCACATATCTTATCATTTTCAATGACAACTGTTAACGGATGATTTTCCCAAAAAATGATACCGGCAAAGTAAATGTAACTATAGGTACCAGAAGTATAGATGCACCATGAAGGTCTAGATATTTCGAATATCATTAATTGGTCACCAATAATAGTGAATTTTGCTGTTTTGTAACCAAAAGCACTCATACGAATAACACGAATCGATCTATCAAAAACCAGCTACTAACCACAGCATCCAACCAAGAATGTTACAATGGTACCATTAACTGAAACTATGAAATAACTTTAATAAATCAAACCAACAAATTTTGTGGCAGTTATACCACAAGCAAAGTATGTATAATGGCATTCTTCGACATAATATCTCAAAACATCAATAGTATAAGCAACTGAATGAATTATGGCATCAATAAACATCTAATTAGCAATCACTTTATTGAAATGTAAAAAAGTACAATATGACCATCCTGTAATATATAGCAAAACTTTATCTCCACCGGGAATTAAAATAAGTAACGGAATCTTACTAAGAGCCATTATACCGGAACGGTAACAACATATGTCATCCAATATATTTTTGTTGAGTATCTTTAGTTAACACAATAAAATGCTACTTCCATTGCAAAAAAAATCAAATCAGTTAAAAATTGAATTCCGTTTGGAAAAAGCATAGTAAAAAATTTGAAGCCATAAGGTTACGAATAATTTACCTTTCGGAAATAATGTTGGAAATATCATCAATCTTTGAAAATACTTTGCAAATTTATAATTATTTGTTGCTTTTGTTACGCCCAATATTCTTGAGAGATTGTATTGGAAAGTAATAAGTATTACAAACAAATAGTAACCGTAAATTGCAACTGCAAACTATGTTCCAGCATCCATATTGAAATGTGTATTATGGGAAATTTTGTAATTCTTTGCTAAAGATGTAATGTTAGGCAATTTTGGTGAATAAATAGGCTTGGAAACATTGAGATTTAGTGAAAGTATATAATAATCACTTGCATTCTTAAATTGTTCTTCATAAAATTTTGATGCGTAATCATGAGAACTATACGCTTGACATCTTTTTGCTAGTTGCTTATAAACATGCTTTTGTGTCTCTGTATCATTCCCTCCTATGTTATAAAAACAAGCATAGCAAAAAAGTTCCAATTGCAAGAGGATAACCGCAAGTTAAATCATGATATGTAACATATTTTCCAATTTCTAAATTCACATAGTCATATTTGAATTTTTTGCAGCATTATTACATTTATTAAGTTCAGCCAAACCAGATCCTTGTCCTATTGTTGTTTTTAGAAGACCACAATTTACAACTTTTAAATAGAAAAAGAATACCGTTATCCCAATATTCATCTTGAAATGATTAGCTAATACTATTTTATTTTCAAAAATTTAATCTATTTGAAAAATTTAATTGAGAACCTGAACATGGTAAAAGTTGAGATTTCTTTTCATTCAAAAAATAAATAAGAAATATTTTCTAGAGAGTAGAACAAACATAAGAATTTTCACATATTTCAGATCTGATATTAAGTTTTGACCAATTGATTTAGTAGAAAAAAGAGTTAGTACAATATATGAAATTAGATGTTAAATCAAACAAGTATTACTAGTAATATTATTTCACAGCAAAAAAAGGTCATAATCTAGTATCAATAGCTGAAATGATATATCGGAAAATCAGTGGAAATTTGAGGAATAAAGACAAACATTTAACCTATCAAAAAAACCAGCATATATAACAAAACAAAATTAAGACTACTCGAAATCAAAAGTTAGAGATATAGCTTCAACAATTTTTTTATCAAAACAAGCTATTAAATATCAAACTTTTAACTTTATTCAACCAAAACAATCAAATTGAGGGGTTAATTGTTATGTGAAATAACTTAAACGTTCAATTGAAAAAACACTTGCGACGAATCTTAATACTATTTGATCTAATAGGTAACAAGACCCTTATTGGTTTAGTTAAAAAAAGTTCTTTATAAATGATGAGTTATAATTAGCACTGATAACAATGTATGATATTATAATCAAAAAATAACATAGAGCTGACATATGTCATAACATTGGATTTATCGGCTAATAATTTTTGTTTTGATTTCAAACAACTTTTCAACATCAAGAAAATGTGAAATAAGAGCCATTGCAAGAAAAAAAGTAATATCTAATTATGTAAAAAATAGAATCAAAATAAATTGGCCAGATAACCAGTAAATAGTAACAAATCAAAAAGTGAAAAAAGGGGAGAAAAATAAAATAAAATGGAACGGCATACAGCTAAATAAGTGACACTATTTTTATTCGGAAACCTTTTGCTGCAATTAGCCAGTTTTTTTTTGGTTGTTCCAAGTAAAAAATCAAAATAAATGAATAAATAAAGGATATCTGTTGAAATTGTAATCAGAATTAAATATTGTCAATTATATAATTTCTTCAAACTAATTTTAAAAAAATATTTTTCCATAAAATATATAAAAAA
>JAJLVB010000037.1:0-78427 GCA_030570135.1 Pichia deserticola | reverse complement strand
ATTTCTTTCGAGAACTATCTAATAAGATAAAAACAAAGGTATGTTAATTATATAGATCAATGTTATAATTTTACATTGGGAAAAGAAACTTAATCAAATAAAGGAAAGACACAATTATTTATATTACGTTATGGTATAGTGCGTGTCGGTCTCTCATCTTGAAAAGCTAAGTTGTTAGGTAAGCACTATAATTCCAATACAATGACCGCTTTTAATTACCGGTAATGGCAAGTGAGGCGCCAAAACTTGATTAGAAATTAAAATTAAAATTCAAGCGTTCACGTGAGTATCTATCTAGTATTGCACAAAAATCAAATTTAATCTTATCTTATACTAAACAGTTTCAGTTAATTAGGAAATTGTAGATAAATACATTCATATATATATATAAATATATCTAAAAAAAAGTTAAAAATAATATTAGACTAAAAATACAAAAAAAAAAAATAAGAATATATGAAAAAAAATATTGACAAACGAACGGTATCAATTTTATTTTTAAATTAATAAATGAAAATATTATAAATTATAAGAATTTTTTATGTCAGCTTTGATGAACTTGATTTTTTTTGACACCATCTCTCTTTTCGACAAAGTCAAGATAATATTTTCTAGTCCATAAACGCATTTCTTTACCCCAAATAAGGAATGGAATTGCAGCAAAACAAGCAGCAACTTGAATACCAGTTAAAATTGCATAAGTGTTTGTATTACCCATTGCATCTAACCATAAACTACAAACAAATGTAAATATACAACCAATTGCATTATTAATCATTGAAACTCCAATCATACCTTCAATAACCATTTCAGGATATGCAGCCATTAAATAAGACATTGCAATATCACCAGAGCAACCAAATGAAAATCCTAAAAATGCTAAACCTGCACAATAAGTAACTCTCCAACCCCATAATTGATCGGTACCAGCTGCGAAAACCATTAAACCAATTGGACAAGCAATGAAAACACCAACTAAGAAATAAAGATAATCTTCAGCTTCCATTATACCATTTCTTCTACGAGCCATCCAAGCAACGAAATAATCTGATAAAATACCTGCATAAAGACAACCAATAATTGCACCAATTAAACATGGTATATTCATTAATGCAACACCAGTATTAGATAAATTAAATGGAGGATCATAATATTGATCATCTTCAGTTGTTAAATAAAATGTTAAGAATGCATCTTGTAAACCCCAAAGTAAACCTGATAAAACAACTGGTGGGAACCAAAAAACACGTAATAATAAGAATAAACGTTGAAAATATTGTTTAATACCCAAACCACGTAAATTTGTTGCTGGTGTAATTAATGCAACATTTTGTAAATAAGTTTTCTTCTTTTCATCAACACCATTATTTAAAATATAAAATCCATCAAAAGGTTCAGCAGTTGATAAATTTTGAGATTCTGCATCAGTTGAATGCGGATTTTTTTCATCAAATGATGAACTTGAATTATTATTATTATTATTATTATTATCATCATCATCATCTTTTTTAGCAGAATTTGGAATATCATCAGATTTTTCATTTTCATTTTCATGTTCATTAATATTTACTTGAGATTGAGGTATTTCATTTAATTCATTTGCAGTTATTGAAGATGGTACATATCTACTTCTATCAAAATAAGTTTCAAATTGAGTTGTAACAATTACGAATAATAAACCACCCGAAATTATAAGTGCAATATAACCAACCCATCTAAAAGTTGTATATTGAACAATAAAACCTGCAATTAAAGGACCTAAATAAGTACCAATAGAAGTTGCCATAATATATAAAGTTAAAGCCCAACCTAATTGATGAGTAAAGAACATATCAGAAATTGATAATTGAACTGCTGCTTCTGCACAACCTTCAGATGCACCAACGAATAATTGAGACCAAATTGTATCACTTGTTGATTTTGCAACACCAAACCAAGCTGCACCAACTAAACCTAATAAAATACAAATCATATAAGTTAATTTTCTACCATATAAGAATGAAGTTGGACCTAAAATTAAAGTACATAAAGCAATTGAAGCGAAAAGGACACCAGCACCTGTATTCATTGAATCATATGAAATATCATAAGTTTCATTCATACTATCTTGAATTGAACCTGCATCATTTGCAGTTGCAGCTGTAAATGCAGTTATAAAAATTAAAAGTGCAAATTGATAAGCTTTTGTCCAAAATGACCAATTTAATGGATCATTTGGAGATTCTGTTGGTTGAGGATTTAAAATTATACCATTTTTAGTTGTTTTAAGACCAGATTTAACAGCTGCTTCTGAATCTGTTTTCTCTAAATAAATATTATATGTACCTGGTATATAATCTGGATGATATTTATTTATATATTGATCGTTGTCTATGAAATTAGAAGTTTTATTCATCAATGATGATCTTGGTAATAGAAAATCTTTAGTATTTTGTTTATTCATCTTTTTTTCTTCTTAGAAAAGAAAGTGTTACACTAGTTGATTGATTTAATTGATTATTTTTAATTTGTTTTGTTGCTCACAATACCAAAATGAAAAATTATTATGAAAAATTTCAGATTTTGTGTGCGGCAATATTTTTAATAGCTTTTTTTTTTTGTTTCTCTTTTCTTTTTTTTGCCAAAGAATTTTTTTTTTTTAACCTCCCACTAATTTTAATTTAATGTAATGCAGTTTTATTATTTTATTGAAAAAGTGATATATTAATATATATTAAAATATGGGAAATTAAAAATTGAAATTGAAATTGAAATTAAAAATTGAAATTAAAATCTACTGATAAGTTAGTAGTTAAGCTTGTTATTTACTGTTTAACAGTTTGTATGATGTGACTGTCCTTTTTAATGGCTTTCTTTAAGAGATTAAGTTAAATCATTAAAAAATATAACTTTTCAATATATGCGAACTTTTACAATCTTTATATATAATTTGATAACTAAATGATAAGGATAAAGATTATACGATATTGTTAATTAACAGAAAGAAAAGATAACAAAAAAAAAATCAAAAAGACCAAAACAGACAAATAAACCAGATTAAATCAGTGGCAAATGAGTCGTTGTGAAAATGCAAAAAATGCAAAAAATGCAAAAAATGCAAAAAATGACCAATTTGGCTTTTCATAGCGTTTTCAAACAATTTACCGCCATTATTTGCTACATTCATCGCGGCTAGATAAATAAATGGATTTTCCAATTGTTTGATTGCTTTGTTTTATTTAAATACCCTTATTTTCCCAGTTCTTTGTTTTTCTCTTTAATCTATCCGCTGTTTAATTGTTCGTTCTACTTGTTATTGTAATATATTAATTAATTAACATGAATCATGTAATGATTATATTATGTTATATTATATTATATCTTTTATATTGTAGATTAAGGCGGATATTTTATGGGATTCCATCTCCGCTTTATTTTTTTTTTTCTAATATAAGGTAAAATTACACTCTATTCGTATCTATCTATATATATATTATTTTCGTTATTAATAGTAATTAATTGTTAATATATTAATTATTTATCATCATTTTATACTAAAAAAAAAAAAAAAAAAAATAATTATTTTCTTCGATTGCTGTTTGATGATTCAATTACTTCTCTTATAAGATAAAGACCAATTTCAAGATCAACATACCTAAATTCACTTGGTGTAAGATGTGCACTCTTCCAAAAATTCTCATTAACAAGTGTATCAAAATTCATAAATTTAACAGTTTGATTTAAAACCGATCTATAACCAGCTGCAATATAAATTAGTTTTAAATTTTCTCTAATAATATAAATTAATTGATCTGTATTAATACAACATTTACAATATTCACCATATTCACATTTTTTAAAATAATTAAATTCAGGTGATGCCTTGTAATTAACTAAATATTTAACAATTAAATAAATTTCTTTATTATCAATATTATTAATTATAAATTTCTTCATTTCATTCAACCAAATTGTAATTTTAAATCCTTTCTTAGCAATTAAATCTGATCTTCTCTTTAATTCTTCAATACAAAAAAGTCTCCATTCTTTAACTAATGGTATAAAAACATTGATAATCCAATCTGAATTATTATTATTATTATTATTATTAGTATTAGTTGCACTAATTGTACTAGAAGCAACTGTAATTTGATCCATTGATTTTGTTTGCCTTTCAATCTTACCTATAAATTATTTAAAAATAGACAAATTATCTATCAACTACATGGTAATTATTTACTTATTTATATAAGTTGTTTTTAAAAATAATTGAATATTTATTAACAAAGGTCATGATTTTTAGTCAATTAACAAATTATTAAAATATATATCATCATCTGAAATTTACAAAAATTTGTTAAATATATTTATATATATGTATAGATTAATGCTTACACGTGTAAAACTTATTAAAATAAAATCACTCTTTTTTAACAAAATACTTAATATTTTTATATGCGCCCACATGTTCACTAATATTAATATTATGGATGCGAGCAAAATTATCAATAATATACATAGTAATTATATGCTGCTCTTATTAAAATTAAACAAACAATACATATTGGTTCATTTATGATCTTTGGTGAAACATTGATTTCTATAATTAATTAATTATATTCATAAATCATATTTATTTGATAACTTCATAAAATAAATTAGATAATCAATGTTAAAAGTTTACTAATTCCGTTGTTCATTATTTATAAATATATAAGTATAGCTCTAAATTTATCTATTTAACTGTCTATTTGATTTTAATGTCACTTATACAATGATGCCATAATTATTTCTTTGAGTTAGTATATGCAGCAAGAACTTCTTCAATTTTTTCTTTAAATAATTGAGCAATACGATTACCACATTCTGATCTCTCCATAAATTCATTACCACCACAAACTTTTTGAACAATTTGATGATCAACTTTACTCCAATCCTTACTATAATATCCGCTCATAAAATCATTAATATCCCATTTATAGTCTTTTAATTTCATTTTCTTAATTATTTTATCGTCATTATTATTATCGTTATTATCTTCATCAGCATCAGCAAATTCATTAAATTCATCATCACTATCAGTATCAATATCATCAGCTCCTTCAACAACATCAAATCCACCAATATCATCACTTTCACCAGCAATTTGTTCACCAACTTTGAAAACTCTATTGTGAATTTCATCCCAATTATTATCAACTTTCCTATCTCTACCCATCTTCATCCAATCATTCTTTCTTTCCTCTTCAACTTCTTTCTTCTGTAAATCTCCATTAGCTTCCATCTTCTCTAATACAGCTTTCTTCTTTTCAGCTTTATGAACAACTTCAGCAATAACTTTAAGAACATCCAATTTATCATGTTTACTCAAATTAATTTCATTTAATAAATCATTTAAATTGATCATTAAATCTGGTCTTTCCTTTTTAACAAATCTTAAGAAACTAACTATTCCATTTAACCAATCAACAATACCTTCAAATAATTTACCATTTCCACTTTCTTCACCACTCTTAATGTCATTTAAATACATATCTCTAATAAATCTGTAAACATCCTCAGAATATTTTTCAGCTAATCCAACCAGTGATCCAACAACATCACTACGTCCAAATTGACCATAATCATTAGCATAAACTTCACAAAGTTCCAATAACTCACTCATATATCTTGCAAAAATTGGGACATATTTATAAACTTCTGCTTTTTTGAAAAGTTCAATTAATGGTGATAAAAATAATGAAATAACTTCCTTAATTACACTCATTAATTCAGGTTCATTCCATAATTCCATCATACTTTCTTTATCATATTTTCTTAATTGTAGAAAGAAATATCTTTTTGCTAATTTATATGGTGAATTATCTTCATGATTATTTTTATCACTTTCTTTAGCCTTATCATTATTAGCGCTTTCGTCATTATTATCTTTCTTCTCTTTTAATTTCTTCTCATGCTCAATTTCTTCTTGTTTAAAACGTGAACAATCAGATAAGATATCACTGATCAAATCATCAGTTAAATTATCACAATCTTTTAATCCATTATTTGGCATTAATACAGCAATTGGGATTTCAATACCTAATACTTGACTCATTTGTTTGATATGCAGGACAATTAAATCATCAGTTGTAAAATATTTATCAATTCTTTCAATAATTAATTCACCTTGTCCGTAACCTGATTCATCATTATAAGAAACCAACAAATCGTGAACTTCTAATAACTCTTTCTCTAATTTACGTAAATCTTCCCCAAGCATACCAGAGAAAATTAATTGAAGTAAAGATCTACCTTTCTTAGATGAATGAAGATCAGCGTCATTCACTTTAGCTTTATCTTTATCATCATCTGTGTTCTCTTTCTTCCATTTGAATCCTAAACCTTGCATCATTCCACCAATACCATTACCAATACCGGTACCAATTGCACTTACACTACCACCAACACCTGGTACAGTTGGCATCTGATAGGTAAAAACATCAATTAATCTTTTGACCATCATTAAAGGATTTGTAAATCTTAGAATACCAGCAATTAATCTATATGGGAAAACTGAATGTAATCTTTTAATCGTTTTAAATGTACCCATGGCACTATCACTACCAATTAATAATTCATATTGAGTACTTGCAATTTCTAATAAAATAATACGTACCAAACCACGTAATGGTGCACCCTCATCATTTACAATATTACTACCATTCTTATTATTATTAAAATTATCAGTATGATCCATAACTGGAGTAGAAGAGCCAATTAAATTAGCAACTTTTAACCATGAACCGGAATTTATATTTGAATCATAACCACATAATTCATGTAATGTTTTGAATTGTTTGATTCTTTCAAAAATATAACCAAAACCTTCATTATAAATTTGAGTTTTCAAATTTTCAACATCTTTTTCAAGGACTTTAACAATACCAACTAAAGCAGATTGAAATTTATAATGTTGAACTAAACGTAAATGATCAATATTAATACGGTGTTGAATATCAGATATATCAAGTCTAGTTAAATCTGCTTGTGATGATTCATTACCTAAAAATTTAGATAGTTCAGGTGATCTAACACAGACTTTAATATATAAAATATGTTTTAACCATCCTCGTAAAGTTTGACGTAAAATTTCACGTGGGAAAACTATCTTATCATCTTTAATTACTAAACCTGATATTTGATTTGATAAATCTTTGTTATCATTTGTTGGATCATTGCTCATCGAATCTACAGAGTCAATTGAATTACCTGATAATTCAGAAGCATTACTATCAAGTGAAGAGTCACGCTTGTGATTTGATTTTTTACTTGGACTTGAAATACCAAGGCCACTATTTTCATCAATTGAAGAAACTGAAGCAGATGGTGAACTAGTCCAGTTTGATTTCTTAAATGAGCTTAAAAATGATTTTTCAATATTTTTAACATTTTTGCCATTTAATGTATTATTTGATGATGATCTTCTTGGTGATAGAAGTGGAGAGGTTATTGGTGATTTTAAAAAATTTGGTTTTGAAAAACCTGGAAGTTTTGCATTTTTCAATAAACTATTATTGGTTGTAGTAGTGGCATCACTTGTGGACTCAGAATTAATTGATTCAGTATTCGAATCACTGAATGTATATGATTGTGAAGATGGAGATCCTAAATTATTAGAAAATAAAGCGTCAACGCTAGCTTTATCAAGGTCTGTTAAATCTGAATCAAAATGATTATTTCCTGAATTTGTATTATTGAAGGGACTATTGTTATTATTATCATCATCATCTAAATTCATTTCAACTTCATGTTTATCTTTTGAAGGTAATTCTGGAATATGGTTACCTGGATAAGCAACTTTAATATCTTTATAAAATTGATTAAATTCTGAATATCTTCTTTTGATAAAATAACCTTGTTCACCTTGTTTTTTAACGTGAATTATAAAACAATAGAATTTACTCTCCTTTGTACCCCAAAATGAAGTTTTCATTTCAGATTCGATAGAGACACCAACAATATTAATATAGTAACCATTAATATATTCATCATCATTAATATCATTCAAATGATTTAATAAATTTTGAGGTGAGATATTCATATCTAATAAGTAAGAATCATTTTTATTATCTTTTTGTAATTGTAATTTAGCTTCTTCCTCTTTTCTTTCATTGTCTTCAATTCTTTCAGATTCTGCACTATCAATAAATTTACCTAATTTTTTATAAGCACCCCTTCTTTCTTTATCAAATTCAAAATATTGTGGATCTTGAGTACAATAAATTGAAGAGTTAAATAAAACCAAAAATAAACTTTGAAATTTATATAATAATAATTTTCTTTTACTTGTTGAACCACGATCATTACTATTACTAATTTTTTTCGATTTAAATAATTCAAATAAAACTTGAATTTTTAACCAAAATTTAGATTGATCTTTGAAAGAATGACCTAATTTATTCAAATGAATTTTAATAAATGGGAAAGTAATAATATAATTATCAAAAATAAATCTTATTAGAGGGAATTGATTTCTAAATATCTCAATATTCGCTTCAGAGATTGAATAAATTTGATCTAAAGTTGAGCTATCTGTATTTTTTAAAAGATTTTGTGGATCGGCTGGAACAAATGGTGGACCAAATCTTCTTAAGCCTGAAATATCATTATAATTTGGTGATAATGAATTAAGCTCTGAAATAATTTGATTTTTAATTAATGATTTTTTTAAATAATGCTCTTCAACTGGAGATAAATGTATTTTCCTTTCAGTTGATGAATGATTATTTGATTCATTTTTATTGGCCATGAAAGCCTTATACGGATGTGAAACCATTTTGTATGGTCAGTACCGTAAAATACAATGATAGTCAAATAAATAGAAGAAATAAGAAAGAAGAAAAGAACCATATTAAAATGAAAAGCAAAAAGAAAAAACGTTAACAGAGCCACCACCTACAAGAGCTAAATGAAACCAACAACAATACCAGAAACGGCCAACAACAAAAAAAAAATATTGAAAAAGGAAAAAAGAGAAACAAAAACATCAAAACATTAAAACCAAAAAAAAAAAAACAACAATAATGAGCCCTTTTGTAATTCTCGTACAACAATAAAACAATTAATACCCGCACACTCCGCTCATTTGAGTTTCTACACAGTATTTAATTTTTCTTAATTTGCTGTACGCAGACAAAAAGAGGCTATAATTTCATTCTGTTCAATACTATTTGGTTGAATAACGACGGATCTTATGTGCTGTATCTTCTTTTGGATATTCAATTAATTTGTATAATAGCATAATCGCAAATTCATAGATCATCACATACATAGATAATAAATATATAAGAATTGATATATATATATATATATATATATATATATTGACCATTAACAATATATATCAAGCTTTATATATGAGTACATTATCAATAGTATGACATTATCTCCACCATTTAGTCCTGGAAAACATGAGTTATTATCTCCAACTCAACGTCAACAAAATCAATTTCTATCACAAGATAATGAAAAGTATGACAAAACCAATATTAATAACAATGTTATCCAATTCTCATCACCTACAAGATCTTTAAATCGCTCACTCGATGTTGATATTGATGATCTAGTTGATAGTTGTTCGGATTCACATGTTATTAATGATCCCACAATGAACAATCATAAACAACAACAACAAACTTCCAAACTATCACTTAAATTTAAGCATTCAGTATCAACTAATTGGATCCCTTCCATAAGGAAAAAAAATATTCCAACAAAAGAATCTTTTTCGCCGAATTTGCCTGTCGAAGGGATTGATGATCATGAATTTGGAAGCAAAATTGATATAAATGATCCCCAACGGGTAAAAAATGAAAGCGCTAGCAATTCTAATATAAGCATAAATAATACAAACACTTTAAATAGCAAACAGTCACACCAGAAAACCGGATTTTTTCCAAAAACTTCAAAACGTTTATCTTTAGCACCAGCTTCATTAATACCAAAACGATTTTCTTCCCATCAATCATCTACTATGTCTAATTCCTATGAAAAATATGAGAACTCTATTAATAGGAGTTACAATACTAATAGTAACGATTACGAATTTGATGAAAAAACACAAATGGAATCTTCATCTTTAGCAATGACCAATAAAAAAAACAAAAAGGTAAATACCAAAAATTCTAATAAGCCTATTAATTCATTACCACTGCACCCATTATCACCTAATAGATCAGTATCAAATACCCCTTCTATTCTAATCCAATCTAATACAACTACTTCAACATTACAATCAGGTCAATACCGCCAAGTGTTAAATAGAAATTCAAGTTTTGGTTCTTCAATAACACATTCTGAAAAAAGTACTATAGGTAAATCACTAAATGCATTTAAAAGAACAACGAAATCAATTTTATTTTTAGAATCAAACTCAAATAGTTCAAACTCACCAATATCAACATCTTTTAACAATATTAGTAGCAATAATAACAACAATGATAATAGTAATGATCTTATAGATTATTACCCTTTTTTACTTTGTCCCGAAGATTCAATGACAATTATAAGACGTTCAAAGTCTTATACTGAAACTGATCGAAGGCATGCTTTATCATTTGCTTTACTTGATGATTTACCAGAAGTTACGAAAAGACATATATTATCCGATTCAGAAGAATTAGATCATTCTTCCAATTTATATAATGATTCTGATGAAAATTCTGATCAATATGACAATAAAAGTGATGAGAATAGCGATGAAGACACTTATCCCAATAACTATAATGATAACACTAGTGATACTAATGAAATGAATGACAATTACAATATTGATAAAAATTTATTTAACAATAAAAATAAAAGCAAAAATAATAATGAAATTACAATAACTGAACCTGAATTTCTTAGAAATAATTCAAATTCTATGAATAAGGACAGACGAACTAATATGAACAAAAATAGGTATCGCTCAAAAACCATAGACGTATCTAATAATCCGCTACTTGAATTAACTAGTAATAATAATACCGGTTTATTAAGTTCAATTGCAAATTTTGTTAAAATTAATCGAAATTCATCATCTGCATCTTCGATTAATAAATTAAATATTCAAAATTTGCCAAAACTTGATCGTTTAGAAATTATTGAAAATGAATCACCATCAGATTTTCTAACTCGTTTGTTGAAAATATACCCGATTACCTGTATATGTGAATTACTATCTTCTGAAGATAACGACTTTCTAAAGGAAACTTTACAAGAATATTTATCTAAATATTATGACTTCAAAAATGAACCTTTGGATATTGCCTTAAGAAAGTTTCTTATGTTAAATTATTTACCTAAAGAAACTCAACAGATTGATAGATTTATTTATCAATTTGCAAAATGTTATTTTAAGCAGCATCCTGAATTGGGATTTGATCAAGATACGGTTTATATTTTGACATACTCATTAATAATGGTTCACACAGATAAATTCAATCCTAATAATAAGAAGAAAATGTCAAGATTTGAGTTTATTGAAAACGTGCTAAATGCACTTGAAAATAATTTAACAGAATTATCGTCAAATTCAAATGAGTTACCAAACTTAATTCTCAAAATATTACTTGGATACTTTTTTGATAATATTACATATTGTCCGTTGATTAAAATTTCACCAGAACAGAGTTCTTTTGCGTTAGAAGCTTTGAAAACTAAAAATTTTCCATTACCATATCCTAATTTATCATTTTTAAACTCTTCTTCAATGGGTAAAAGCTCGGAATATGATTATAGAAAATCTTCAGTATCCTCATCAGCTGTCAGTATTCCTTCTTCAGCGAACTCAATTCATAAATCAGCTTCTCAGCAAGTTCTACAAGCGCAAGTACCGTCAAAAAAGAAAAGCACATCTTTTCTTTGGAACTCTGCTTCAACCATTGATCCCTATGAGTATATAGTCAAAAATGAAAAGGAATCATTGAACGAATTAAAGTTACTATCAAATGAAAAAGGCATTAATTTGAGTTGTCATAACCCATTTATTCTACCAACCCAAACTGAATGTTTGGATTTTTCAGACGATGAATCTCCAAGCGTTGAAATGATTAACGAACAACTCAATAATTATTCAGTTAAATTAGATGAAGATATAGATCCACAATGCTTGTATAAAATTTGGAAATCGTTAACACAATCTCAGATCGAATTCACCTTGAAACTTCCAAGAAGAAAAGGCTCATATCTTCTTTCAGAAAAGATCACTATAGTCTCTTTAAATGAAACCAACGGCGAAGAATATTATCTTACTCGTGTAATAAAAGTAGGGTTAATTGATAGACAAGAAATTTCAACATCATCAAATGACACCAATAAGGTACCTACTATAAAACCAGATTTAACAGATTTGTCTACAAATGCATCTAAAACCCAATCGACTAATAAAAGTAGAAGTACCGTTTGGAAACGTTACTTTTGTATCTTAACAGTTGTCGGTATGTTTTTCTTTAATGATGTCTCATCATTTAGAATGAGATTTTGTGGCAAAAATGAATCTGATGGTACAAAAATGGTGATTATTGAAGAAGCAACAAAAACTAAATCAGTAAGCAGTTTTAAAGAAACACTTGGTGTAGCTTCTAATAATACTCATAGTACAGTCAATGGAGCAACTACAGATTCTTCTAATTTTATTAACTTTCCACATTTTAGATCAGAGAAAAATGAGAAATTAGATAAGGAAGATATTGATGACATTAAACCTTCGTTTGTTTTAGGTAACAAAAGCTTTGCAACAAGAAAGTTACAAAATATTGAATATGATGCAATTGTTAATGAATCAGTATCATCACCAGGTATGTCTCCATCGCAGAGTGGTTTATCAGATTTTTCAATAACCATGTCATCCTCAAATATGATATCTTCTAAATCTTTGAATAATCAAATGACTAATTCGCCAACACTAAAATCACAAACATATTCATTCGATGATAACGGAGTCAACGCTATATCCGAATCTTTAACTAATTGTGAAACTAAAAAATCAATGAAAAATAATCTAGTGAAAGGTTCATTTAAATATACATTTTTTATTTACGACAAGATGTCAAAAAATATTTGTATGGTATCTTCATTATCTGAATTGGAATCATGGATTTATAGTATAAATATAATTAATGTATTATCGGGCGTTAAAGTTAACTCAACACCGCTTGATTATCATATAATTCCAAAAGAGATTGGTCTGAAGAACACTAAAAATACCGAACCAAAATATTATGAAATTGTACCAATCTTTGACTCAAATATTGATCAGTATTCAATGAATATAAATTTAAATGAACTTTCAGAATATATCAAATCAACAACTAAAATGTCAGACCTTTATAATAATGAATTCAGTGATGATATTAAAAATGAGAAGGTAAGGAATAGAAGTAATACAACACTGCTAAGTAAGATAACACCATCCATTCCAAATTTAGGATTAGGGTTGACTTCAAATTCTAATAGAACTGAAAATTCAAAAAAGTCAAAAACTAATAGTTTGGATGCAATAAGTGATATAACTAGTTCTACCTCAAATAATGATACAAAACATGTTACTTTAAATTCTAAGGCTATTTCTTCCTTTAATGATAGTACAAGTCCAAATAAAGATGAAAAATTTCTTATTAGAGAGGTTAGCGATTTAGGTGAACAAGTATCACATCATTTGAATCTTGTTAAAGAAATAAGTGAAACCGAGGTAGAGAAAGAGATGGGAACAATACTAGATGGTGTTTCAACCAGAAAAGTTTCGACAAACAATTCAGCCAACTCGATGGTTTCACATTTGCAATTACTAGAACATTTGTATGGTGTTAAACGCTTACTCTTAACGGTGCCTTTACAAAAGAAGACAAAGGAAGATTTATTATCAACGGCTAAAATTTTAGGAATAAAGTTGGAATGGCTATGGTTTGAAAAATGTCGGTCACTTTCAATGTTTGTGATATCTAAAAAAATAATGCAACTAAATCTTTTAGGTGAAACTGACGAAAAACTAGAAAAAAAATGAGCCAAATAAAAAAAAAATAATTCGTTATTGGTGGCAATAACTGGATAATAATCGGACATGTTAAGATTACATTTTTATATAAATAATTAATGATTTTTAAAAAACTTTATAGTGAACTGTTTTCTATAAAAAAAAAAATAAAATAAAAACCCATATTTATTCGACAAATTTTAATATTCTTGCTTTTTCTTTTGTTGATAAAAATTATCAGATCTAGAACCACCAACA
The DNA here is from genome assembly GCA_030570135.1 of Pichia deserticola. Lineage (NCBI taxonomy): Eukaryota > Fungi > Ascomycota > Pichiomycetes > Pichiales > Pichiaceae > Pichia > Pichia deserticola. The sequence continues at coordinate 64,194 of JAJLVB010000037.1, read as the reverse complement.
TTAAGAACTCTAGGACAACCATCTCTATCTCTTTCTAATAGGCAACATTGTGTACAGTAATATGCCTCATGCATTATTTCTCCTGGCTTTGCAGAATTTCCACAAATTATACATTTATCAGCCAAAGAGCCAAAAGAGCAATCATCACAAACGTGCACAACTTTTTGTGGATTAACATATGAATCACATGTGGGACATCTACCATCACATTTTGAGCATAAAAGACCTATCTTTGTTCCTGGAAGTCTGGTGCAAACTACTAAATCAAACTGATGTCGTGACATTACCTACTTAAAATTGTTAATTTTAGTATTTTTATAAACAATAGAATTTAAATGTTTAAGAGAAGGTATCTAATGAAAAAAAAATTTACTACATAAAAAGAAAAGGAAAGAGATTTATGACTTAAAATATCGGGTAATTTAAATTTTGTCTATCTAAGAAGACATTTTGATATCTTGAAAATTTAAATAGTAGAAAAATATAATATTTTGTTTTTAGCCATACACACACACACACACACACACACACACACACAATCTATCACGTGTTAAGCATTTGCTGCGCCACAGCAATTATTATCACATTTTAATAAATTATTGTTTTGATGTATTTGAAATATGAATGCAATGATGAGTGGCATGTTTTACTTTCAGAAAATGCCAATTTGAGGCAATTTTTCATAATATATTTAGAGATACAATTATATACTATAGGATCGATTAAAATCACTATAAAGGAGTAAGTAATCACTATGAATATAGGGTTAAAAATTGTTATATCTACGATATTTTCATATTTGGTATTAGCTTCGCCTGGTGATAATTTACCTGAATTTCAAAAATGTGTTAAATACTGCGATATACTTGCATGTGGTAATATTGACCAATATCCCGATGTTTTACTAAGCACATATTCGAATCTTTTAAAAGATGACTATTTGATAAATTTATTTGAAAAAGCGCCAATTGACTTTCATTTAACTCTATTAGGTTGGGATTGTCCATCAAATTGTGATTATCAATGTCAAATGATTGTAACTGAAGATAGAATTTCTGAAGAGCTAGAAGTTTATCAATTTCATGGAAAATGGCCTTTCATTAGAATATTTGGAATCCAAGAATTGTTTAGTACTCTGTTTAGTATTGGTAATTGGATACCAAATTATATTGGTTTTAAATTATTATGGAAACAGTATCAAATAGAGGTGAAGAAAAATAATAGAGAACTTATAAATTTATATTTTACTTATTTATTAGTTTCAATCGTATCTATGTTTGCATGGTTTTTTTCAACCTTATTTCATTTGAAAGATACCTGGAATAGAGAAAGGCTAGATTATTTGTTTGCTGGAATGACTGTTTTGACAGGGTTTTACGGAATATGCGTTAGATTCTTCAAATTGTACACTGTTGAAAATAACTTAAAAAGAAAAATTCTTGGCTCTATCTGCATTTTCCTATATATGATGCATGTAACTAGAATGATTATTGATTGGTCATATACTTACAATATGGAAGTAAATGTTATATTTGGATTAGTACAAAATTTCCTTTGGCTATATTTATCATATCATCAATTCAATAAAGTAAGAAATAGAAAAGTAAGTTTAATGGAAAATCTTAGGAATAAAGAGTATAATTGGACTTTGACACCAATGCTTTTAGTATTCAGTGTTATATTGGGAATGTCATTCGAATTATTTGACTTTCCACCAGTTTTCCAACTTATCGATGCACATGCGATGTGGCATTTTGTAACAATATGGCCTACAATTTGGTGGTATCCCTATATGATTAAAGACTCAGAAGGATTAATGGATTCCAAATTCGATTGATTGTTACCTACTTCTTATTTTACATATATATAGATACGTATGTATGTGTATTATTTATGCGTGTATTTTTCATATTATTTGTTCACTAACAACAGTAATTTATTGTTAAAATTCGTTAAATGCGTGTGTGAAGCACATTATATATAATTTTTTGAAAAAAAAATTTGAAAAATTGAAAAAAAAAAAAAAAAATTCTCCGTAAATCTGTTTCTTTTTTTTTTGTGTCGACATTTTTTGGTCATCAAACTTACTCTGAAAGGTAATAAGACACATTAACGTACAACAAGAAGTGAAAAAAAATCTATTTAGATGAGTGTCCTTTTGAAAAATTTATATACGAAGTTGATTCTTCAAAACGACAAAATAAATTTCGGAAATATTAATGATGAAATTTCTAGTAACGATGAGATTTCTAATCTTGTTAAAAGCTTAATAAATGGACATTATTTAGAGTTTATCAAATCGGAAACTATATTAAAAGAAATTTTTCAAAATGAATCAATCTTAAATATAACATCTGCATTTCTAAACGAACAAGAGTTTACATTAACTGAATACTTAGAAAAGCTCATATCAATCATTGAGAATAATATTATGGCTCTAAATGTATCTCAAGAGATTAAAAAAACTTATATCTTTTTATTTTCTATACTATTGCTCCAAAGTTTTGTTGTTTTAAACTTTTCAGGTCCAAGATTGCCATTTGAATCAGTAAAAAATGATTTAGGTTTTCTCTCGCTTTTACTATCACCAAAAGAGCAACACAACACAAAATTACAGTCACAATCGTTATCTTTATTAGCAATTGGTGGTAATTCACCTTATCATTTAACTGATAATCCAATTCTTCTCATATTAGCTTTGCGTTTATTGGAAAAATTACAAGGAGCAGAAATATCACTTCTAGATATCAATAATTTTCATTTAGAATCCAATGATCTTGTTGACAAATCTTTTAATAAGGAAAGTATTCAAAAAGAAGATGATCAATCATTCATAATGGGTTCTATTTGTTGGTGGAGATCAAGAGCATTACAAGTACAACAATCACTTTTGTCTGATATATCTTCAGAGTTGACATCATTATCATTGAATTTACTTTGTAACAGAGTAGTCGATTCGATTGTTGACCATCAAAACATAAATTCTGATTATAATCAAAATATTCTTATAGTGTATTATTTAGAACTTGCCAAAATTTCAATTTCTGGAGATTTAGAATTTCAAACCTTGGATGCTATTGTAAATGCTAATAAAATTTCGGGTCTTTCACTCGTCTTAACCGGTTGTAAGGCAAAAATGACAAAATTTCAACAAAAGTCAACTGCTGCTTTGACTGTGTTGGCTAAATCTAATGACTCGTTACTCAGAAGCGAACAAATAGAAACGAATTTTGATCCTCAAGATGTTAAGTTAAACGATGATCTCTTTTTAGAAAGACCACAATATGATTCAATTGGTGATGATGAATTACTAAACTCAAAAGAAGAAGAAGAAAATGAATTTGTTAAAAGAATAAAATTAGATTACTCAAATATGACTAATTCCTATAATGAAACAGAATCAGTTAACTTGAAATTATTACCAACAGCCATGAAAGAATCAGATATTCCGGAACAACTTGCAACTTTAGATCCAAATAATCAACCAAACCTTGCAAGTTTAGATCATATACAATTAATGTTAAGAATGCAAACAATTTTAAATAATACACCAGAAGGAAATGCCTTAGTCAATGAAGAATTAATTGCAATTGTTCAGAGAGTTTTATTTTCTTCCCAGAATTCAGTTAATTGGTTGATTTTTGCAAGAGCATTATGGTATAGATCATTATTAGAAACTGCAAGACCTCGTACTGTTGAGAGGGGTATTTTACAGTTGTATTCTTTAGTAGAGGAACTGGGTGTCACCAGTGATCAAACTGCTAGATTGTTCCCTAAAACAGAAGATGAGATCAATTTTCCAATCGAGTTCACTACTGCATCTGATATCAACAAACCATTGACAAATTCAGTGAGATTAAGATATATTTATTTATTGCCATTAATGCCAAAGTGGTCAATGGACTCTAAATTAGCCAAAAAGTTGCTTGAATTAGGAGCTTTCAAAAGTGCTCTGGAAATCTATGAAAGATTAGAAAAATGGACAGATGCTGCTTTGTGTTATGCATCAACTGGTGACAAAGAAAAAAGTGTTCAACTTGTTAACAAAGCCTTAAAAGAAGATTCTAATGATGCAAGGTCTTGGTCAGTTTTAGGTGATATTACAAATAATCCACAGTATTGGATTAAAGCATGGGATATAGGAAGATATACTAATGCAAAAAGAAGTTTGGCTAAATACTATTATAATCCTCCAAAAGATTCAGGATTAACAAGAGATATACAAAAAGCGATTGATAATATGTATGATTGTTTAAGATCTAATCCAATCAGTTTTGATAACTGGTATTTTTATGGTTGTATGGGCTTGGAAATTGGTAACTATGAATTATCCGCAGAAGCATTTACTAGGTGTGTTTCTTTGGATGATACTAACTCATATGCCTGGTCAAATTTGGCATCATCGTTGATTCAACTCAATAAATTATCAGAAGCATTCACTGCATTACAAAAATCAGTTAACTCAGGTGACTCGACAAAAACTTCTAGTAGAATTTGGGAAAATTATATGTATGTTGCCGTTAAATTAGGAAGATGGGATGACGTTCTCTATGCATCAATTATTTTATTAAATCGTAATAAAGAAAATGATAGTGGTGATTCATCGATTGACTTGCCAATTTTAGAAAAATTGGTGGAACTCCTTGTTGCAGAGCCATATGATGAGAATAAAAGACAAACATATTTTCAAAAAACATGTATTCAGTTTGTTTGCGAGTCGGTACCTTCAGTTGTGCTACACGATGCTAGAATCTGGAGAATTGTTGCAAAAGTTGATTTATGGAGAAAGAAGCCATGGCTTGCTTTGGAAGATTACGAAAAGGCATATAGAGCAGTGATAAATAATCCGGATTTGGCTACTGATGAAAAAATTTGGAACAGTGCTGTTGATTCCTGTAATGATTTGGTATCGGCTTATGAGAATTTCGGTGAAATGGAAGGCAGACATGGAGCAGGAGTTGTAGTTTGCAAAGATTGGAAATTTAAAGCTAAGAGTGTTATTAGAAGTTTGATATCCAAAGGTAAAGCAAGTTGGGAATATACTGATGGCTATGAAAGATTACAAGAATTAAAGAAAGAAGTTATGCAGTTATGATTATACAATTATAAAGCATCATAAATATTTATATAATATCTATAGAACTCTTCCTCAAATATTTTTAGTAATGCTAAAATTTTTTATTCCATTACTATACATGAATTGAAACAATATTTTGTCATTACTTAATCTTTTGCTGAAAAGGATAATAGCCTTAAAACTTTAATTTTGAAGCAAAGCCAAGCTTGTTTTATTTTCTTAGGAACTAAATTATTTTTGAAAAACTTATCAACTAGCTTTATTACATTAAATAATGCTATTCTACTTGCTTCTGAGTTATCCATTCTAAGGCACCAAATAAAGACATATAGAAAAAAAGCATAATATGAATTATTTTGGAAAGCTTCATAAAGTAATAAACCAATAACAAAGATATCTACAAATGCTGAGAAAATCAATAAGGGATTTTTTATATAGTTAATAAATGGAGCTAAAGATATTGAAAATTGTGTTTCAGGAAATGCTTCGAACACAAGAAAACAGGAAACATTTAAAAATGAATAAATAACAAAGGGAATAAGCTTAAAAATTGAAGCCTTTGTTACAATCCATAAAAATGCAAAGATAATAATCTGGACATTCTCTGTTTTCAAAATATAACTGATAAGTGTTTTGTTATCAACTATCTTTTGTTCAATTATTTCATCACAAAAGTATCTTTTATATATTACAATAATATAAGTTAAAATACAACTGTAATTTGTTAATTTGTAAAATGGAAATATAGACAAATAATGTTTTTCTGGATTGAAAATACATATCAAGTATATCATGAATCCCAGTATTGTTATTATATGAGAAATGAGCCAGATTAATTGATATTTATCTTGAAAAACTGAAAAGCCAGTTTTGGTTCTATCTTTGCCTGATTCACAATTATAAAAACTTTGAATACTGCCTGTAGTTGGTTGTGACATGTTTGGATATAAATTATAGGATTTACAAAAAAATACAATAAACAAATTCGTTAAATCATGTTATAGTTTCTATAAAAAAAAATAATATGTACAAGTTGGAATTAGAAGGGGATTTTTCTTATAAAAAAGTCATGTTGCCCATTTTCATGTTTATTTTTTTTCATTATCGGTGGAGCCAGCAAGCTTAGGACTTTCATCAGAAGTTTCATGTTTAGTTTTGTATTCTTCAGGTGCATCTTTTGCATGGTGACCAATAAGTTTCTTTAAAGAATCAGGAATATCTTCAAATATTAAATCAGATGTATCAGTTTTGATACCTTCACCTTGAGCTTTCATTATATCTTCTAATTTAATTCTGTTGTCAGAGAAAATCTTTAAATGATCAGCAACTAAATGTCTTGATTGACAACCTGGACATTTAACAAGAATTGTACCATGTTGGTAAGCTTGTTTTGACATCACATGTGATGATCTAGTATCACATTTTTTACATGTAAATGCTAGCATAAGCATTGGTTTATCAATTTTGACTGTATTTCTTCCTGATGCATCGGTATGACTATGGCTATGACCATGGCTATGACCTGAACATTGGACCCCATTATGTGTGTGTGAATGGCCACTATTTGTTTTGTCATCAGCATCATCATAAAGAGTCTTAGCGGAGGTGAAAGTTCTTGCAATAAAGAATGAAGATCTATATTGCTTAGAAGCAGCAGTTATATTTGGAGTTATTCTTCTCAACATAATTGGTGTGCAGTGATTCGAAGGGTTCTTTGAGATATCTCTAACGTTTAAGTTGGTAATTTAACATTCTAAAATATTATGTTGTCTACACTTACATAGAGCATCGTATATAAAAATTTTCCGTAATAAAATATTTGAATTTTTTGAGGAGGAATGCGTCGATCGACAAAAATATTGTCGGAATTTATAGGTTTGTCTTGATACTATCGAATACCGATTAAATGTATCTGTTGATCTAAACTTACTAATATTGTTTGTATCTGTTAATACCTTTAATTCTTGAATCAACTTAACAATCTCTTTTTGTTGATAAAAGTAATTCTAACGATGATATATATGTTTTATATATATTATTGTTCTTATGTTCGATGATTCCAAGGGAATCCTAAAAATGTATACAGAAATATACAGTGTTATAATGTTGAATAAAGAAATGAAAAACTTTTTTCAGCAATATACTTTATGGACGAAATTCATTACAGAAAAGGTCCTATATTGAGAAAATGTTATGTAAAAAAATCTGCAACTAATATACTTCAATATAAGTTGCTACAAATATTACATAAAGTAGTACAAAGTTGCAACTTTTCAGTATAAACATCAATGTATATTAGTATATATCATAGCATTATCTGTAAATTAATAGTAAATGATACATATGAGAAACAATTTGATATAGATAGCCGAGAGGTTCCATTGCGGAATCTCACGTTACAAAGAAACTAGAAAATTTTGTCTAAATCACCAATTCAAATCTTTTGAATAAACATGATGATTTCAAATATCGACTTAATAACCTGGAAAAAACATTGGATTCTTTATGTATTACCATCTTGACTTTTAAAACTAATATGCAGTTATTAATGACCTATGTAATAAATTTACACAAGAATCTGATAAAATTGATAAGTCTGCTAATAAATTAATAAAATCAAACATTTCGAAAAGTCTCAATACATTAGCCAACAGCACCTGTATAGAAATAGCGAAAAGCTATAAGAAAAGAAAAGACAATCAAAAGGATGCAGAACAGATAGGAAAACAAATAGAAAAAAAGACAGAAAAAGAAACAAAACAAGAGATAGATGAAATCGAAATGGAATTAGAAGTAACAAGAGGTGACAAAGAAAGGAAAGAAGAGATAAAAAAGCAACAGAAACTAGAACCAAATTGGGATGTGAGCTCAAAAGTAAACTCTGATAATGAAGATGTTTTTGTAAGAAAACTTACCATTACTGATACAAACATGATTGTGTTCAATATCAAGAAAAAGTATGGATACAAAAAGAATATAACATTTTCAGAGTTTGTAAGAGACTGGTTTTTTTTGGGTGCAAATAATTTGATATGATTCCAATATATGAAATTAAGAAAAGAAAACATGGTTGGGTCAAAAACAATAGACATACACAATATGCAAAATTCTATAAGTTAGCTGATGTACTTAAACGGACATTTGGTGATGATATAAAGCATAAAGCATTATATTACAACCATAGACGATATTATAATGATTATTTGTGATATATCAGATAATTTACATATTAAAAAGTCATTTTCTGCTGTGAGTAAATTAATGGAAATGTCACTTGGCCAAATTCTGTTGATCGACGAAATATGATTTTAGATATCATTAAAAAAAGTATAAAAGTTTCAGATCAGATGATTGGCAAATAGAACAATGTAATTATAACATAATTTATTGATTTGAAATAATTTTGTGGATTAATATATTCCATCGTAATTGATTAAAATATTTATGTTTTATAAAATCAATAACAGGACACCATATAATAGTAACAATACAATCACTTAGAAATTCTTCATTATCGCTAATATCAATTCATCTACTTAAATTTGTAATTCTCCCAATACTAAAGTTGTTATATGAGCTCTTTTTCTGATATCTCTTATCTTTGTTTTTAACACGTTATTGATTGTTGTGGCTTTTTTTTCTTTTGATATCGGGAATAATACCTTTTTATACTTTTATAAAGTAAGCATCAGAGTATCTTTAAGATAATCACATAAGTATTAATGTTTTGTTGGTGGTATTCAGTTTAGTGAAGAGTCACACAAAAAAAAAAGTAATAAAAAGAAAAGAAAGTAAGAAAAAAGTGGTGTTAAATCTAATATGTGAAATTTGAAACTTTGCTGGCCTGTTGAGATATTTATATATTTTATATATTATATATATAAATATTGAAGAGTCAACAACCGTTATTAATTTATTTTTAAATGCGTAGAAAATTCGTTAGAAATGCAAATACGTTATTGTGCTTACGTAACTTATCACGTGTTGCTACGTAATGATTTGAGTACAATGCGTTTAACGAATTGCCATAGAATTGACGCAAAAATGTACAGCTCTCTCACTATGAAAAAAATATTTCTTATTATTTGTTGCACACTAAGATTTTTTCAACATAATTTCTTTTAAATTTTTCACTTTCAATGATAAACGTTTTTATCCGATATTAAGTTAATTTTTTTCTAAACTACCATTTGTAAGATATAATAAAGAATTATTATTTATTTTATTATAGTGCTGTTAGTATGGTAATGAATACAGCTTTATATAGGTTAACTCTTATTAGAAGAATAACACAATATAGGCACTATTCATCAAAAATTTCGTCAGATGAAAAATTATTGGAATCTATTTTAGAGGAATCAGAGAATGAGATCAAAGAAAGTTCAAAATTTACTTCAAAATCTGGCTCTAGCTCATATAGATCATCTTCAAAGCTTGCAAATTTTTCTCAGAATAACAGTAATGAAAATAAAGATATACACCAACTAGATAGTGATAAATTACCAATAGGACCCAAATACTGGAAAAATAAATTTAGAAAGTCATATAAAAAAGTTGAAAAGGGATTAATAACTCCATTGGATGAATATGTTTCTCGTAATATAGATGTTATAGAATCATATAATAAGAAGTTTAAAAAAACTGTTGAACAACGTATAAAAGTTAACATAAATAAAACTTTGGAATGGGAAAATGTCATTTCAAATTATGGTCTCCGAAATGCATTAATACGATATATATCAGAGAAAAGTGGTGAAAAAAAAGTAAAGTTAACTTCGTTTCAACAAAGATTTTTTGCTTTAATGTCTGGTTCTGCAAGCACAATCGCTAAAGGACCATCTGGTTGTGGTAAATCATTTTCTATTCTAATATCTGCTCTAACTTTACGTCGATCAGAAACAAGAAGTAAAGGTATAAATTCTTTAATACTTGTTAAATCAAATGCATTAGTTTATCAATATCAAAGAGTACTTGATGGTATACTTTCAAAAATGGAAAATAAAACTAAAACTGATAATAGGAATATTGCACAATTTTTATATAGAGGAACACCGGAAGAAGAAATGAAACAAGATGATGATTTGACTGATTATAGAACACCCCATATGTTAGTTGCAACACCACAAAGGTTATTAGATATTTTAAGTAGTAAAGGTATGGATTTTATGAAAATCAATACATTGGCATATATAGCTGTTGATGATTTTATATCAATGATAGATGAAAATAATTTACTAGAAACGGATAAGAAAGCTCCTATTGTTGAATTGTTAGACTATGTAATAAAATTACAAGATTATCGTCGTCATCATCATGATTCACATCCTCAAGTGGTATTAATAGCAGATAATTCTGCAACTGAACAAATAATTTTGCAATTAAAAGAATATACTAAATGGATTGATTGGAGAAAATTTGCACCTATAGGTAAGTTTGGTGATGACGAAGATGTTCCATATTATAAATATGTTTCAGATAAATCATATATAAGTACTGTATTAGTATATCCAAGATTTATGCAGAACGATGATACCAACAAATTACAAAGTAAAAAATATAAAGTTACATTATATGATATGCAACCTTTTGATTATGGAAATACACCAAATGAATGGTTAACTACACTATATAGAAAATCTTTTGGTAATTCATTAGTTTATAAGAAACATAGAAATGCCAATTGGACTAATGTTCCTAAAGATGTTAAAAGTGGAGAATTAGAAATTTTGTGCTCTGGTTTAGGAAAACTTCTTAAAAAGAAAAATGTAATTACTTGGTTAGGTAATAAACGTGGTTTAGTTGTTCATCCTGACGAAATTAATTCAAGGCATGTTGTTGATATTTTATCAACTAAAACAGGTAAAAAAGTTAAAATCTTCAATCCATTGAAAGATGGTGATATTTTTAAAACTGTTACTAAAAATGATGATGATGTACAGCTTCTTGTTATAAATTCATCATCTTTGATTGGATTAACTTTACCTGGACTTGATTCTTTATTTATTTTAGGTGTCAATTCAATCAAATCTGAGATGCAACTAGGTACGTTGATTGGTAGAACTAGAAATTCCAATGGTTTAATTCCAGAGGAAGAATATAGTATGTTTTCTCATAGAAATAACGGTAAGGAACAACCAAGATCACGCACTTTTGTAATAACGACTATGTTACCTGATGGTACTGTTGACCCTTATGATAGGAATTTCTTAGAACGTTCATATATTGTTAATGGGTTAATTCATCAAACAAAAGCCATAGGGGTCAATGAAAAATGGACTGAAGAAAATAAAGGAGATTATTCCAAGGTAATTGAAGGTTCATCTACTGATGAAGGTATGAATATAGATTTTAATGGTTTCAATGTTAATTATAATCCTTTGGTTATTAAAAAAGAAGATTGATGAATCACATTCAAAATTAGATGGGAAATGAGTAAATTCTAAAAGATATAATGTTTTTTTTTTATACAAAAAGAATTTGCATACTTGTACATACAAAATCAAATTAATATACAGAATAATAATAGTAATATCAAGAATAATAATATCAAGATTAGTAATAACAATAATACTTTAAAGTAATTGTAATAGTAATAATAATGACAATAGTTATGATTAGAATTATAATGAAAATAACCTTATATGTTTATCTTATTATTGTTGTTTTAATAAAGCATCGATTGCTTCATTACGTAAAGTTTTAGGAACATAATTGATTGTTCTTTTTGGACTCATTATTGTATTACTCACCTCTGATTGTAATTCTAATTTTTGTGTCTTTTGTAGTTGTTCTACCAATAAATTTAGTTTATCCTGAACTTTAGAACATGTATTTTTAATATCACATATACTTTCTTGTGTTTCAAGTAACTTCTTTTGCATGCTTAAAATCAAAGTTTCTCGATTTTGGTGAGATCTATAAGAATTCAATAAATGATGAATATTAACTAAAATAGTACGAATATTATCAATCTTTTGGGAAGCTATTTTTGGATTTTTCGATAATAAACCTACTAATTCAAGGAAATTTAATAATAATGATTTTGTCATTTTTTTCAATTCGTTAATACGTACTTTTGTAATTACTTCTTCATCTTCGTCATCGTCATCATCAATATCATCATCTTGTTCTTTATTTTTTTCTTTATTATCTTCATTTTCTGTATTTACAATATTCTTATTCTCATTTAAATTTTTTGATATTTTCTCTGAATCATCCGAATCGCCGTAAATTTGTTCAATTCCACTTTCCTTCAATCCAACTTGTTTATCTTTAAACCACCAAAGATCACCAAAACTTCTATATTGTTCCTTCTCGGGATGTTTAGGATGAACTAAAAATTTAAGATCATGAATTTCACTTATATCATCATCACTTATACCATCTTTTCGAAGTCTATTATATTTTTGAACGTTATTTGGTGTGAAAAATTTATAATATGGAGGTGGTGGTGGATATAATGATGAAATTTCTGAACTGTCTGCCATTTTTTTTTTCAGAAAAAGAATCTAAATAAGAAAATTATGTATTTGATTTTCAATATTTGTTTCCTTTTAAGAATGAAATGACAATAAATTTAATGAATTTTTTGCTTTTTTAAATAAGAAAACAAGATACAATTAGTAAGAATCAGTATCAAACGGTTTACAATTCCACTTTTTTATGAGTTGTACGCGATGGATGGGTGATTTATGTTTTTTTTTTTCTCTTCAACCTTATTGTGTATGTAAAACTTTGGTTTGAGGATCTTTGCATTTTTAAAAGGGAATTCCTTCTTCTGTTTAAAACAAGACAAGGTCAATAGGATATTTTTAAGATATCTGATTTGATTTGATTTGAAATATTTAATCAAAAAATTTGTATTTTTTAAACAACAATGTCGGAACCAATGGATATTGAAAATGATAATGAAGTAGAGGATAGTAATAAAATTTCAGTTGAAGGAAGTAGTTTAGATCAAAATAAGAATAATCCAAATGAAATTGCATCACATGGAGAGGGGATAACAGGTGGAGAATCTAATATAGAAGCAAATGAAAAAAAACCAAAAAAGAAAAGATTTGAAATAAAGAGATGGACAGCAGTTGCATTCTGGTCGTGGGATCAGACAAATGAAAGATGTGCAATTTGTCGTAATCATTTAATGGAACCATGTATTGAATGTACTAATAAAGTTGATAGTAATGCTATGGGTGAAAAGATTAATTGTCCAAGAGCTGTTGGTCGTTGTAATCATAGTTTCCATTTACATTGTATTTCAACATGGATAAAAACTAGAAATTCATGTCCATTAGATAGTACAGAATGGGCATTAAAGGAAGTTGTTAATAACTAAAATAAAAAGAGGTTATTATTTTTATTTAGTTGGTATATAAATATAATAAAAATGTTTTATACATTGTATAATTTAAGGTTTTTTTTTTCATTATTTTGATTTGAGGGGAAAAGAAATATATTAAAACAAACAATTCTTATTACGAAATTATAATTATAAAAAATGATATATAAATGAATTAACAACTTATTATTAAATTGAATTATAATTTTGGTCTGTAGTAATAATTAAAGATTTATTGTCTAGTTCTTGATCATCATTATTATTATTATTATTATTATATTTATTAATCAGAATTGAATATATTACATATAACATAAATCCAAATGATAATAAAACAATAAAAGTATTTGAAAATATCATTAGTTTATTATTAAATAAAGGGATTATATTGTTAATATTATTATTTGAAAATTTGTACTTATAAAATAAAATTAAAATCCAATTAATTGTATTTATTAAAGATTTAAAAATACTAATCAATGATAAATTTAAAGAACAATTTAAATTTAATAAATTTATTAATAATGATATAATAAAATTTAAATTTAAATTATTAAAATAATTATAATTAGTGTTAATTATAATTATATTATTATTATTATTTATTTGTAAATTCTTTAATGGGATTGCATTTGATGGTGAAGGGGTAGCAGATAATGCTAATAAAGTTGCCAGTACAGGAGTTGCTTTAAAAGATTTTATAAGACTTTTATTTTTATTATTATTTTTATTATTAATATTATTATTAATATTATTAATATTATTATTAATATTATTAATATTTTTATTATTTAATTGATTTAATGAGTTATTATTTTGTAAATTAAATTGAGGTATATTTGATATATCATTAATTTGATGAGATTTTAAATTTAATTGTGCATTTGATTGATCTTTTATTGAATAAGGAGATAAAATATCATCAATTTTAAAAACTAGAACATCATTTGATTTTCTTGATAAATTTGTTAAAGATGGAGATAAATTAATAGAATTTGAAATAGAATTTGATAATGATTGAGCAAAATTATTAATCATTGAAGAATGAAATGAATTTTCAATCAATGGAGAACCAGTTAAATTTTGTGATAAATTTAATTTTAAATGAGATGATTCAAAAGAAGAGGTTGATGATAAATTTGATGAACTTGATATTAATTTTCTTAATATATTAAATAATTGTATCAATATTGAACAGCAATAAATTAATAAGGAAAAAATTGCAAAATAAAATAAATAATGATAATGAGAATTTATTAATGATAGTGTTATATTAGATGTATTATCAGTATTATCTTTGCTTAAAGAATAATATGAAATAGTATATATATAAGATTGTAATAAATTTAAAGAATTAATAAACATTAAAATAATATTATTAGTTGAAGAAACTGATAATACCAAATCAGTTGACGGTATTATTATCAAAGCTAAAGAATTTATTATTAATTCATGAAACGGGAACATATCCGTTATTAGATTAGATACTTATAATTAATTATATTTAAAATAGATGGTTCATAAAATTTTTTCTTTTTTCTTTAAAAAAAAAAAAGAAAAAACTATTATAATATTGTAGAGATAATGATTATAAATGAATAAAGTATATTACAGTATTTACAAAGTAATGATGTATTTGAATATATATAAAACAACGATTATCAATGATAAGAAGAGATACTTTAATATTGTGAATTGATAATATTTGTATAGTATACTGAAAGTAATATAATAAGGGCTAGATAAGAGTAAAGATAAGAAAAAAAAAAGATAAGGATAAAAAAGAAAAAAAAAAAAAGCAACTAAAAAATATGAGAGAAAATAAGAGATAAGCATTATTGCTATATTAAAAGTAATACTGGTTTTTAAACATGTTGACGTTTCTGTGCAAAATGAGAAAGAAAGAAAAAAAAATGAGTTTTGCACGATTTGCACAGATAAAGCAATTAATATATTTACCCAATAAGAAATGAGAAATTAAATTAAGGACGGAAATAATCTGCGTTGCTGTGTTTAATACGTTTTATTTTGTTAAAAATATCCTTCTTTTAAAGTGGAGAGGAAAGTGGGAGCGGTTGTTTTTTTGCACGTGATACCACTCTATGGCTAGCTGGTAGAGCTATAGCTGAGCCTTTCTTTATATGCGTCTATCGACGTTACAAATATTTAAATGGGCTTAAAACAACTAAAACTTTTATTTATTAAAATCGATGGATGGCGTCTTTAATTTCCTTTTGGGATTTCCTGATCTTGTCTCACAGTTAATACTTAATATAATTTAGTTACATTTATTTACATTTCACTTTTATTACTTACTATTATAATATACTTTATACTTTTAACACTTGTCTTGATTTTGTTATAAATTAGAATCGAATTTGTTAAATATTTTCCCCTTTTTACTTAATACCTAAAAGTTTCTAAGTTATTAATTTCTCATATTTTATATTTATCTCTTATTTTTATATTATATTAAACTAAATATTATAATTAAAAAATGGATGAAGCTTTGATTACAACTATTAATAAACTTCAAGATGCATTAGCACCTTTAGGAGGTGGCTCAACTTCACCAATTGATTTACCTCAAATTACAGTTGTTGGTTCTCAATCATCTGGTAAATCATCAGTTTTAGAAAATATTGTCGGTAGAGAATTCTTACCAAGAGGTACAGGTATTGTTACTAGAAGACCTTTAATTTTACAATTAATTAATAGAAGACCTGCAAAAAATTCATTAAATTTAAAATCAGCAAATTCAGATTTATTAGATTTACAAACTCATGATGATAAAGGTAATAAAACTGAAAATAATGAAGATGAATGGGGTGAATTTTTACATTTACCTGGTAAAAAATTTTATAATTTTGATGATATACGTAAAGAAATTATTAAAGCAACAGATTCAACTGCTGGTTCAAATTCTGGTATTTCACCTGTTCCAATTAATTTAAGAATTTATTCACCTCATGTTTTAACTTTAACTTTAGTTGATTTACCAGGTTTAACAAAAGTTCCAGTTGGTGATCAACCAGTTGATATTGAAAAACAAATTAGAGATATGATTTTAAAATTTATTTCAAAACCAAATGCAATTATTTTAGCTGTTAATGCAGCAAATCAAGATTTAGCAAATTCAGATGGTTTAAAATTAGCTAGAGAAGTTGATCCTGAAGGTTTAAGAACAATTGGTGTTTTAACAAAAGTTGATTTAATGGATCAAGGTACTGATGTTATTGATATTTTAGCCGGTAGAGTTATTCCTTTAAGATCTGGTTATGTTCCAGTTATTAATAGAGGTCAAAAAGATATTGAAAATCATAAAACAATTAGAGCTGCTTTAGATGATGAACGTAAATTTTTTGAAAATCATCCATCTTATTCATCAAAAGCTCAATATTGTGGTACTCCATATTTAGCTAAAAAATTAAATAATATTTTATTAAGTCATATTAGGGCAACTTTACCTGATATTAAAGCTAAAATTGAAACTGCTTTAAAAAAATATCAAAATGAATTATCATCACTTGGTCCTGAAACTGTTGAATCTGCTTCTTCAACTGTTTTAAGTGTTATAACTGATTTTTGTAATGATTATAATGGTGTTTTAGATGGTCAAACAAAAGATATTTCATCAAATGAACTTAGTGGTGGTGCTCGTATTAGTTTTGTATTTCATGAAGTTTTCAAAAATGGTGTTTATGCATTAGATCCATTTGATCGTATTAAAGATGCAGATATTAGAACAATTATGTATAATTCATCAGGTTCTGCACCTTCACTTTTTGTTGGTACTGCTGCATTTGAAGTTTTAGTTAAACAACAAATTAAAAGATTTGAAGAACCTTCATTACGTTGTATTTCATTAGTTTTTGATGAATTAGTTAGAATTTTATCACAAGTTTTAGCACAACCTGAATATTCTAGATTTCCTGCATTAAAGGAACGTATTGCTCAAGTTTTTACATTATTCTTACGTGAAATTATGATTCCAACTAATACTTTTGTTAGTGATATAATTCGTTCAGAAGAATGTTATATTAATACTGCACATCCAGATTTATTAAAAGGTTCTGAAGCTGTTGCACTTGTTAATGAAAAACTTCATCCTCGTACACCTGCAGTTCAGGTTGATCCAAAAACTGGTAAACCAATTAAAAATAGTGCATCCTCATCAAATTCAAATGCTTCTGCAAGTGGTACAAGTGCCGTTGTTGCTGATGATGATAAATCTGGTTTCTTCTCTGGTTTTTTTAGTTCTCGTAATAGAAAGAAACTTGCTGCAATGGAAGCACCACCAGCTGTTTTAAAGGCAACAGGTGGTATGAGTGATAAAGAAGTTGTTGAAACTGAAGTTATTAAATTACTTATTTCAAGTTATTTTGGTATTGTTAAACGTACAGTTGCAGATATAGTGCCGAAAGCTATTATGTTAAAATTAATTCAACAAAGTCGTTCTGATATTCAAAAAGTTTTATTAGAGAAACTGTATGCTGATAAAAATATTGATAATTTAGTTAAAGAAAATGATTTTACTGTTGCACGTAGAAAAGAATGTAAAAAGATGGTTGAAGTTTTACGTAATGCCTCCGAAATTGTTTCAAGTGTTTAATGAAAGAAATTATTTAGTCTAGCACTATTTTTTTTTTTATTTTTAAACCATCGTTTTTTATTTCATATATAAAATATATAATTATATCATGTATTATATATTTATATATATATATTTGTAAATGTATGTTGTTTATATATTCAAACCCACTTAATTTTTAATTGTCAAATAAATACTCAAGTGCATTCAAATTCCTTTCATCTCGGGGTTTCGTTCTTATTTTTAAAGTAAAAAAAAAAACCGAGAAATAAACATAAGAAATTGCTCTTAGGTATATACTTTATAAGTAATAGAAAAAGAGTAGTATGAGAATCTGCCCTTTCGTTTTACGAGGGCAAAATGCGGGTAATATAGTATTAAACAACATTATAAATTATTATTTTTGCTTTTGCTATTAATTGGTTAATTATTACCTACATGAAGGATAATTCTTTGTCTTGATAATCTTAGAATATTAAACACACACTTGTTGTTTTATAGAATATAGCATAATATAATCATGTTGTATTCTTTAAAGAGCTCAAGACAGGTATTAACCAATCCTGTATCTTTGAATACAATATTAAAAAAATCTATAAATAATAAAAACAATTGTTTATTAACTAAAAGCAAACTTAATGCAATTAGATCATTTTATTCTTACTCCATATCTAACCAAATTCCAAAAAATGGTATAACTAATTTATTACCTGGAAGTAAAATCAATAGAATAACTAGAATTGTTAATAATAATTCCATTAGATTCAATTCTTCAAATAATTCACATAATCAAAAATACAATTCACGTGGTGAAAGAGAATTCACAGATGAAGAAGCGGAAGAAATTTTAAGGGAATTAAAATCAATTTGGAAAAACCAAAAAGTTTCACAAAATGAAAAAATTATTGAATTATTTGATAAATATGAAATGGGTGGTTTAATCTCCCCAAGTGCAAGTAAATTAGTTTCAACAATTTTAAGAGATCCAGAAGCAACTGTACCTGGTGAAAAGGTTGAAAATGTTCAAAAATTTCATCAAGCTTTAATGCATTATCATATGCATAAACAAATGAAATTTAATGATGAAGAAGATCCTGTTTTCAATCCTAAAAAAGAAGTTAAAGAAAATGACAAAAAAGATTCAAATGAGGAAGATTTAAAAAACCAAAAACCATTTGGATTTAAAGTTGAAGTTGAAAATCCAAAAGATGGAAAACCAAAACCTTTTGAATTTAGAAGTCGTCAATCGAAAGATAATAAGACAAAGTTTTTAGAAATGGAAATTAGATTAGATACAATGTTATTATGGTTTCTTGCAGGTGCTTTATTAACTTATAGTTTACTCTCTGAAGATTTCGATAAAGAAATCACATATCAAGAATTCGAAACTTCTTTATTAAGTAAAGGTTATGTTGATAGATTAGTTGTTATTAATAATGAAACTGTTCAAGTTATTCTTAATGATTATGGTAAGAATCAACCAATTCATGATCCAAGAGTTGAATATTATTTCACTATTGGTTCTATTGAAACTTTTGAAGAAAAATTAAAGAAATCTCAAGAAGCTTATAATATTCCAGAAGAAAAGAGATTACCTGTTATTTACATTCGTTCAACAAATCTTTGGAAAAGTTTATGGGGTATTTTACCTACTATTTTACTATTTGGATTTATTTTCTGGTCAACTAAGAAATTATTATCAAGTTCAGGTGGTTTAGGTGGTGGACTGTTTGGTAATAAGAAAACTTTCAAAAAATTCAATGCTGATGAGAATGTTAAGATCACATTTAATGATGTTGCAGGTTGTAATGAAGCAAAGGAAGAAATTATGGAATTCGTCAACTTCTTAAAGCATCCGCAAAAATATGAAAGATTAGGAGCTAAAATCCCAAGAGGTGCAATTTTGAATGGTCCACCTGGTACTGGTAAAACTTTACTTGCAAAAGCTACTGCTGGTGAAGCTGGTGTGCCATTTTATTCAGTTTCAGGTTCAGAATTCGTTGAAATGTTTGTCGGTGTTGGTGCATCTCGTGTTCGTGAATTATTCAAAACTGCTAGAGAAAATGCACCATCAATTGTCTTCGTTGATGAAATTGATGCAATTGGTAAATCTAGAGGTAAATCAAGAGGTATGGGTGGTAATGATGAACGTGAAAATACATTAAATCAATTATTAGTTGAAATGGATGGTTTTAAATCTGATGATCATGTTGTCGTTTTTGCAGGTACGAATAGAATTGATGTTTTGGACCCAGCTTTATTAAGACCTGGTAGATTTGATCGTAAGATTTACATTGGTAATCCTGAGCTTGATGGTAGAAAAGATATTTTTGGTGTTCATTTAAAGCAAATTAAATTAGACCCAGATTGTGATATTGAAGATTTAAAGGGTCGTTTAGCAACTTTAACTCCTGGTTTCAGTGGTGCAGATATTGCAAATGTTTGTAATGAAGCTGCATTAATTGCAGCTAGAAAAAATGATGATGTTGTTAAATTACCTCATTTTGAACAAGCAATTGAACGTGTTATTGGTGGTATTGAAAGAAAAACAAAATTACTATCTCCAGAAGAAAAGAAAGTTGTTGCATATCATGAAGCTGGACATGCCATTTGTGGTTGGTTCCTTGAATTTGCAGATCCTTTATTAAAAGTTTCAATTGTTCCAAGAGGTCAAGGTGCACTTGGTTATGCACAATATTTGCCACCTGATATTTATTTATATACAACACGTAAATTACTTGATCGTATGACAATGACTCTTGGTGGTCGTGTTTCTGAAGAATTACATTTCAATTCTGTTACATCTGGTGCAGCTGATGATTTTGAAAAAGTTACTAGTATGGCACAAAGAATGGTTCTTGCATGTGGTTTATCACCAAAAGTTGGTTTAGTTAGTTATGATATGGATAGAGGTAACGATTTTACTAAACCATTTAGTGACAAAACTGCATCTGTTATTGATGAAGAAATTCATCGTATTGTTAGTGACTGTTATTCACGTTGTCGTCAATTATTAACAGAAAAAAGCGAAGAAGTTGAAAAGGTTGCACAAAGATTATTAGCTAAGGAAGTTATTACTAGAGAAGATATGATTGAATTACTGGGTAAGAGACCATTCCCTAATAGAAATGATGCATTTGATAAATATCTTGCTGGTAAACTTGAAGAACCTGAAAAGAATGAAAAGAATGAAAAGAATGAAAAGAAGGATGAAAAGAAGGATGAAAAGGATGAAAAGGATAACGAAACCGAAGATAAAAAATAGTTAATTTCAGAATTTCATATATACATGTACATATTTAACATTATTATATTATTATATTATTATATTATTATATTATTATATTATTATATTATACTTAAAATACTATTTTTATAAGTATAATAAAAGTCAATTTTATATAATCATTTACAAATTTCTTATTTTAAATTTATATATATTCAAACTATATACATTTTTGATAAAGTAAGCACAAATTAGATAATCCCAATAAAGAGGCACCATATAATAGCTTCTCTAAATGCAAAAATCCAATGCCTGGAGAGCTCGCGGTATTTTCACTCCTCATACCGTAATAAGAGACTCGGGTCCGCTGACAAAAAAGAGAAATTAAAAGTTAATTGAAGCCAGAAGTAAGAACCAGATATTACAGTTTGTCTATCATGATAATTATTTGAAGTTAACAAGTCTAAGAGTTGCTATTAAACATTGCAAGTTCAATTAGTATACATATTTTTTACGAAAAATTATATATTATCATTTTGTATCCTTAGAACTCAGGCTAAGACTTTTAGAAATCAATTTGGCATACTCTAATATAAAATAGATATTGTATTCATAGAATAGATAATAATCAATTAAAAATTATCAATTGTGATACTGTGAAATTTGAGCGGTTATTATATATACATAAAAACACAAGCATTTTATAACAATTATTCAATAATACGTTGATAGAAGCAAACGTTTGACACTTCGTACGATTTAAAAAAATGACCAATTATAATATAATAGAATCAGCAATAGGGCAGAAAACCGAATCGTCGATCAACAAAATAATAGATGATAACATAAACAATGTTAATATGAATGGTGGTAATATGGAATTGAAAGATATTTCTATTAAAAGTAATATAGACTCTGGTGTAAATTTTGAAGCAAATGGAGAATTGGCCAATTCTTTTAATACAAAAAAGATACCTCCATTTAAAACAACAGACACTGATAAGATAACAGCACAGATAATTAATGATTCTATCACTAAAAGTAATTCATCTCCAGAAAAAAACTGCGTTTCATCTAGAAAAAGATCAGCTGAAGATTTCAAATTTTTAGAGTGTATTGGTGAAGGTTCATATTCAAAAGTTTATCGTGCAGTTTCTAAAAAAAATGTACATACATATGCAATTAAAATACTAAATAAGCAACACATACACAAAGAAAAGAAAAGAAAATATGTTACCATCGAAAAAAATACATTAAATGTTTTAGGTAAACATCCAGGTATTGTTACTTTATATTATACCTTTCAAGATCCAAAAAGTTTATATTTTGTTATTGATTTTGCTCAAAATGGTGAATTATTAAATCTAATGCATAAATTGGGGAGTTTGAGTGTTGAATTATCTAGATATTATACAATACAATTAATTGATACAATATCGTTTATACATGGTAAAGGCATTATCCATAGAGATTTAAAACCCGAAAACTTACTTTTGGGAAGTGATTGGAAATTAATGATAACGGATTTTGGTGCAGCTAAGTTTATTGATTCACCAGAAAAAAATGGAAATGATTCAGAAAAAGAAAATGAGAATAACAACGAAAACGATGCTGATAATAATACTCCAGCGGAAAGTTTAGGATCATTTGTTGGTACCGCAGAATATATATCACCAGAACTATTAAAATCTAATCAATCAAGTTTTGCAAGTGATTATTGGTCATTGGGGTGTATTATTTATCAAATGTTTGTTGGTATTCCGCCATTTAAAGCAGCAAATGAATATGAAACTTTTGAAAGAATTGTAGATTTAATTTATGCATTTCCAGATCCACATAAATTTCCTATACCACCCTACGTAGTTGATCTAATTCAAAACTTACTAGTGGAAGATCCTAAAGATAGATTAGGATCTGAAAATATTAAACAGCATCCGTGGTTTAAAGGTATTGATTGGAATGATGATTCAAATATATGGGGGCCGGTCCCTAAACTTGAACCTTATAGACCTGAAAAATACTTTAAAATTAAGAGAACAGCTCCTGTCTCACAAAGTAAATCAATTCCAACTCAGCAGCAACAACAGCAACAACAACAAAAACCACAAAAGGTTATTAAAACAACAGTAAAATCAAATTCAGTTGTTCCTCACGAGTCTCAGAATAAACCTCACAATACCAATAACATCTCTAAATCATCTGTCAAACAATTAGATTATGTCAACGATAAGTCAAGAACTGCATTGAAAAAACAAATTATGAATGCACAAAATAATACACAGTTAATGAATAAAGTTAATAATCGTATTAGTGAAAAAGGAGGTGTCATAACGAAGAGAGCGCCAATACCAAATACACGTTCAACGCATATACTACCTTCAGTTGTTACTTCACGACCAATTACAGTAACAAGTCCTCAATTTGATAATCAATTATCATCGTTTGATGTTAGTAAGAAAAGATTAAGCAGTGGTAAGCCAATAAGTAATTTGAATTCTCCAACACAAAAGAAAAGAGTAAGCAGGAATAACTCTTTGAGCTCATTATCAACAACTGAAGATTCAGCTAAATCGGTTATTATCAAACCAGGTACACCAAATACAACACCAACTATGATCCCATTAACAACTTTTTCGAGTAATAATACAGTTAAAAAATATCCAAATTTGACCGATAATAAAAATAGAATTAGTAGAACTTACAATAGCAATATTTCTCAAGCTAAATCTGTTGCATCATCACCACTAGCATATTCTCCAACTATGGGAGGAAACAATCAAAGTATTTCACCAAAAGTGGGTTATAGTCAATTACCGTTATTTGTACAAAAACCGAGGGTAACTTCATCAGATGCGGCTGCTGCTGCCGGTGCCATTGGTACTTTACTTACCCATAAAAGACACTTGAACTCAACATCTAGTACAGATACTCAATATAAGCAATTACAAAATCATCAAAAGCAGTTAATAAATCCCGTTCTTTTAGATAGACAAATTCCATCCATCATTACATCAAAATTAATGCAACATGAAACTATTTTAAAATTAGATAATATTTTCAAAAGTGAAATAAATCATAAAGCAAATCAGTTTACCGCACCTGGAGAAACGTTAAATCATGAAATACTTGAAAATATAATTCATAAGTATGATCGAGAACTATCTAAAGATTTGAAGGCATGTGTTATGGTTATTACTAGTTTTGCAAGATTGTTTATTTATGAATTAAATGATGATTTTAGGTTACATAATCCGCAAAGTTTAACCCAAATTCAAGCATTGGATTTTTATTTAAAGATTATTGAAATTAAATTAACTAATAAAAATGTTAGTTTATATGATTATGAATTTGATGAGGAAATGCATGAAGGTTATTTAATTCTTGAATTGGCGAATGTTAATAAATTAGTATTTTTAAGTGCTTGGGATAGAAGTAGACTGATCAAAGGTGGAATAAGTTCTAATGTCCGTGTTGGTTTTAATGTTAACGAGAATGAATCATGGGTCAAGTCATTTTTAAAGGCAAAGGATTTACTGAAAAAGAGAGAGGCTGCAACTCATAACAATTTGAATAAAATGAGTGATTATAATAAATTAAACAAATCTACAACTGAAAGTAATGATAATCAAACTAAATCTCATAGGTCGGGATCAACATCAAGCATGCATCAATCATTTAGAAAATTAAAGATAAATACACATTCCAAAATTCGTTCTCTTTCATCATCTTCTAGTAAAGATAATCCACAATCTTCACATATTGCCTCATCCCCTTCAATGCCTTCATTTTCTTCTGCATTAAACAATAATGATATTGAACGTCGCCAAAGTAACTCTGGTAGTCAAAATGGTAGTTTATTGAATGGTGTCAGAGAATTAGCAATGGGTGTTAAAGCAGGATTTAAAGGAAAAGATAATACAAATGAAAGTAAGAGAATTAGATCAGATTCTGAGAGAGCTAAAGATATAAGTGATATGTCAGATTATTCAACAGATGAGGTGATTGAAATGAATGATGAACAATTAAATGAAATTTTGAAATCAAATAATCAAGATCAAAATTTTTCGAATTACAAGAATAAGATTACAAACAATTCAAATCACAGGCAGTTGAATAACAGAAAGAGTTTGCCAAAATTGACATCCGAAATAAGAGAAAGGGAGATAGCTAGGGAGAAGGCTAAAGAGAGAGAGAAGAAGGATACAAAGGCACAAAATCATCATTTCACACATCCTGCTAAAAAAGAATCAAAAGCAGCAATTGCAGCTGCAATGGCAGTAGGTAAGAGACATTAAAATATAACATATCGCATACTAGACATATGTTTTCTTATTTTATTTCAATTATCTAGTATACTTTTGATTATTTATGTTTATATTTATATTTATATTTATATTTCTGTTCATATCTATTTATTTTTTACTTTACTTTTTTTTCTAGAAAAAAACTCTATACATTTGATCTATTTTCGTTTTATATTATGCTATAATTTTATGATTTTATAAAGTTCCAACAAAATATTCAACCAATTTTCTAACATCATCAGCTGCATTGTTTGCATTTTCAAGAACTTCAGCGTGGCTAGCCATTCCTGCAGTTTGATCAATTACCTGTGAGGCTACCTTTTTATTTAAGGAGGCTTCTTTAGCACTTGCTGGTTTTTCGCCTAAGACGGCATTAGTTATTAAACTTAAACCTAAAACTTTTATCCCACAATGTCTTGCAACTATAACTTCTGGAACTGTACTCATACCAACAGCATCTGCGCCTAAAATTCTAATCATACGACATTCAGCTCTACTTTCAAAAGTTGGACCTGATGCATAAAAATAAGTTCCTTCATGAATATTTCTTTTTATACCTAATTTTTCTAATGAATTGAAAATTGATAATCTTAAATCAAAATCGTAAGCATCAGATAATGGTAAAAATCTTGGACCAAAAGTATCTAAATTTAATCCTCTTAAAGGATGCTGACCTGCTAGACCTGGTAAATTTATATGATCATTTATAACCATTATATCTCCTGGTTTATATGATTCATTAATACCACCAGCTGCATTTGTTACAACTAGATATTCAACTCCTAATAATTTTGCAACTCTAATAGGGAATGTATTTGAATAAAATGAGTGACCTTCATAATAATGAAATCTACCAACCATACACATAACAGTAGTTGCATTGTCACCTAAATGACCAAAGATAAGTTCACCTAAATGACCAGGAACATGTGATTCTTCAAAGCCTGGTATATCCTTATATTTAATTGATAATTTATGATATTTATCATCATCCTTTAACAATGAGGATAAACCACCCAGACCTGAACCACATATAATTAAAACTTTTGGGTTTTTTAACTCAGGATATTCTTTTAAAGATTCATGCAAAAAAGATTTGGTAAATTCGAACTGTTTCAACTGTTCCTCTGGTGATAGATTTGACATTGTGGATTTTCGATATTTGATTTTTCAAGTAAAACCACTAGAGTTTTGAAATAATTATGTAGGTGAAATAAACAAGAAAATGAGAATAACATTCTGATAAGCAATGCTATAATTAGACATTGATCTATCTTTTGATAGATCACCAAAAATGACCAATCGCTCTATCATCGATTTACAGCGAGAAGGTAAAAACTAAAACTATGAAACTTATTGAAATTCACTGAGTGACTGATTAACAGACAACTTAGACTGAGACTATCAACCAGCAAGCAGCAATGCTAAAATTGTTTATTGCTTTTCACTGTTATTACTGAAAAGTATATTGGGTGCACTATATATATATATAATATAAAAGATTGTCATCGCATAATGACTGAAGAATACACAGATAGACAAAGGGATGTATCAATGATGGATGTAACAGACCATTCAGAACAATTTATTGAAAATTCAGAACAACATCCAGATGCTGAATCTGTACAAGATGATAATGAGCAAAACCAAAATAACTCAATTTTGAACAGGAAATCGTCGATAATATTGAATGATAACAGTATTGGTGGCAATAAAAATGATGATGTTATGATGGATGACTCAACTGATATAGGACAAGGTTCTTCATTTCAACAACAACAACAACCTGTATTGACTCCAACTGTTCTTAAATGGACAGAAGGTGGTGATAAGGTTTTTGTTATGGGTACTTTCACTGGTTGGAGAAAAATGATTGCATTGAATGGACCAAATCCGAAAGATGGATCATTTCAAGTACAAATTGCATTACCACCAGGAACGCACAGATTTAAATTTGTTGTTGATAACGAAGTTAAATGTTCAAATTTTATACCAACAGCAACAGATCATTCTGGCCATTTTGTGAATTATTTAGAAATTTTCCCAACTGAACATGATCTTGAAAGGGATTTAAACAGTAAATCTCGTGCTTCTCTGAGAACAATGGATTCAAAACTTGGTCTTACAAAGGATGATGATGATATGGGTGATGGTTATTCACGTTATTATGATGATCAAGAATTAAATTATAATACCCCAACTGAATACATAACATCAATTCCATCAATTTTTACAGATCCTAAAGTAATGGAAGAATATTATGTTACATTAGATAATAATGAAAAAAGAGGAAGTTACACACAACAATGGTTAATTCCGCCTCAATTACCACCACATCTTGAAAATGTTATTCTTAATGGTTATAATAGTAATGATAAGGCAAATACTGGTGGTGCTTTGAGTATTCCTAATCATGTTGTCCTTAATCATCTTGCAACAACTTCAATTAAACATAATACTTTGGCTGTGGCTAGTGTAGTGAGGTATAAACGTAAATATGTTACTCAAATACTTTATGCACCATTACAATAATAATATTTCTTATGTTTTTATTAAATATCAGTTAACTTAATATTATATAAATTAATAAATAAATGAATAAATAAATACATGATTAATAGCAAGCTTTAATTCATATCAGTAATTAATACATTTCATACAAATCCTCTTAATCACTCTAATCGTAAAAAACAAGGCGCGTAGTAAACTTGTAAATTTAGAAATGTAAACAAACTAAACATGTTTTCCAATAAAATGATTATAAATAATTTTATAATCATTGTATCTAAATATCTACAGTTATTAAAACAAACATTATCAAATAAACTTTTTATTGTTGTTGAAAGAAAGCAAGATAACAAAGAACTCTGTTGTTTTTCTAATGGCTGATCTAGAAAATGCTAAAGAATCATCCATCTCGGTGGCTGTTCGAATTAGACCACTGACACCTGAAGAGAAATTTTATTTACAAAATGATAATGATGTTGATAATGAATTCAACGATGAAAATTATGATAATTCAAGTAATAAATTACAACATATTAATAAATCAATTTTGGATATTGAAAATAAAGAGAATTTTAACAATACCAATTTTACAAAAAAGGGAAAAAGTCAAAATATTTTTACTAAACCATTTGTTATTAAAAATATACTAGATGTTGTTGACGACAGAATGTTAATATTTGATCCTAAACCTTCTAGTACTGATAATAACTATTCTGAAGATAATTCCACAGTTGGAAGACTTAATAGCCGTCGAAGTGTATCCAATAGAGGTCTTGGTAATCATAATAGTAGGCATAAAGAACACAAATTTATTTTCGATAAATTATTTGATGAAAATGCAACTCAAGATGAAGTTTATAATAATTCTACCAAACCATCAATAGATGCGGTATTAGAAGGTTTTAACTCCACTGTTTTTGCATATGGTGCTACAGGTTGTGGTAAAACTTATACAATTACAGGAACTCCTGAAAATCCAGGTATAATATTCTTAGCTGTTAAAGAACTGTTTTCAAAAATTGAAACTCAAAACGATAAAGATATAACTGTTCAAGTTAGTTATTTAGAAATTTATAATGAAACAATTAAAGATTTATTAAATATTGAAACCAGTTCAAGAAAACTAACATTATTAGAAAACGAAAATAAAGAAATTATAGTTTCGAACTTAACTATAGTAGATACTTCAACAGTTGATGATGTGATGGATGTTATAATAAAAGGAAATTACAATCGAACGGTATCACCAACTGCTGCTAATTTAACCTCTTCAAGATCACATGCAGTTTTACAAGTTTATATAACACAAACACCTCGAGTAAGTGATATTTATGAAAAAGGTACAAAATCTGTTTTATCGATAATTGATCTTGCTGGTAGTGAACGTGCAAGTGCAACAAAAAATAAAGGTGCAAGATTACATGAAGGTGCAAATATAAATAAATCTTTATTAGCTTTGGGTAATTGTATTAATGCATTATGTGATCCCAGAAGATCAAAACATATACCATTCAGAGATTCAAAACTTACAAGACTTTTAAAATTTTCATTAGGAGGAAATTGCAAAACTGTTATGATTGTATGTGTCTCTCCGAGTTCTAGGCATTATGATGAAACATTAAATGCTTTAAAATTTGCAAATAGAGCTAAAGAAATTAAAACTAAAGTTGTAAGAAATAGAACAACAGTAATGAAACATGTTGGATCATATATGAAAATTATTGCTGATCAAAAACGACGAATTTATGAATTAGAAACTTTAATGGGATCTACGGTGAAGAGGGAAGTAACAAAATATACAGATCAAAGAAATAATGTCAGGTCTCAACTCAATATTATGATTGATAGACTCTGGAATAATGTTTATAAATGTGAAAATTTAAAGTCAAATAAGATTTACATTGTTGCAAGAAGGAAAATTTTACTGGTGTATTTGAAACAATTATCAGAATTTTTATTAAGCTTAGAACTTTTTGATTCTGAAAATAGGACAAACATATTGAGAGAAAATTTAATTAAAATTATAGAAAAAATACGGAACCAAATAAATTTACTTGAAGATGATTATAATCAAAGGACAGAACTTGATGTCATTCTCCAAGATACTTCAGAATCGTTTTTGAAAAAATTGAGAGAATTAGAAAGTTGGAATGAATCAGATGAAGAATTATATAATAGAGAAGTTGATTATTTGAAAACCAGTATTGAGAAGCAAATTTTTCATGAATCTTCTGTATTGTTTGACTCGTGGATTTCTGAAACAGATGGTATTAACAAGTTAGAAGTTATACCAAGAATACTGGCACAATATATTTGTATGATTGAGAATTTGGCAAATGATATCCAAACCGTTGAAGATGCAAGAATGAGATGTTATCAACTGTCAGATGATTTATTAAAAAGTTGTATTGAACAATTAGGAATGGATTTGGAAGATTATTCATCAAATTTAATTAACAGTAAAAAAAGAAAAAATAGTAGAAACAATAGTGGTACAAATATTGATGAAGCCAATGAATCTTCTTTTATTAGACAAGGGAACAGAGTTAATTCAATTAGTAATAAATTGATGAGGATCAATTTGAACTCTGTCAGGGATATATCGGAATTAAAAAATTCACATACGGAAACTCTTTCGGAGCTTGAATCTTCGGTTATTTTAGATAATAATGAATCCAAGCAGTTTAGAAATTCAACTAGAATGCGTTCTTCTTCTCAATCATTAAATTTGCATTCAGAATCTACACCTCAAAATGATAAAATAGTTGACAACTTAAATGAATTCATATTACCTAGTCCAAACAAATTACGTCTTGACATTCAATCTACAATTCCAGAATGGGATGAATCTAATTCCAGTGTTATTATAAGGAAACAAGAAAAGGATGGTAAAGATGAGTTAGTAAAAACAATCGGTAGATCTGAAATTTTGGGTTTACCGATTGGATTTGATAATTATATGAAAGATGAGCCTAATTCGCCATCATTAATTCAATCTAGGAAAGGAAGAAATCATAATAGGAAGCTTACTACAAAGAAACTTATAGCTTCACCTAGAATTACAAGTCCGCATAGACTGGTTGGATTTGATTCAAGTAGCGAGAACATATTTCAACTCAAATTAAGAGAATCAATGGTTAATATGAAATTGCCTACGGAAGTTAGAGAGATTGAAGAAAACAATGTTGATATGAATGGAGTTGATGAATCTGCTGATGTATAGGTTTATAAAATGTGTGTAATAAAATAATCTATCACTTAAACAATAATTATTCTATTTCGAGTTATCTTTTAGGTTACGAAAGTATAAAGTATTTTGTTCGTGGGAGTGCGAATACCCGGGTGTTAATGGATTCATTCATTCATGGGGTGAAAGCTCTGATTACCGCGAGAAAAGTTAATCCGCCCAGAACTTTTCTCCCGACAAAAAAAGTCCCGAGAAAAATCAGTATCGGGGGTATATTCAAAGTAAGTGGTGCAGTCCTTTTATTATGACAAAAGTAATATATCAGCAGTCTCTAAATTAGAGAAAAAAAATTTTTTGGAACACTTTAATAAAACAATTAAAGGCAATTTGTATCACTAGATATTTACTCTTAGTTTAACTAATGTTTAAAAAATTAAATTCTGAATTTTTTTGTTGTTAGATTAACTGGGAAGATCAAGATTCAGAAAAAAATGAGCGGGAATGGATTTTTTGCGCTCGACAAATTATTATAATAAACATTATATGACAAATGCAATCATCTAGGAGTTATTTTTTCCCCGGATTTGGGAGATTTGAAATAATCAAGTATACCTCTATTCTTCAATTGTAACAATTAATATTTAGGTTTTGAATAACGTCTAAGAACAAGCAGAAAAGATAAACATGATTAATTATATGAGAATTGTAAAGTCACAACAATATTTTATTAGTGGTCATCAATTATGTTCACCAACATTACCAATTCGTCGTTTTTTACACTCATCAAACACATTACAAAATATCAAAAAGGAGAATACTGATGATAAATATTCAACAAAAGAAGCAGTTGAAAAGAAAGCTAAAGATCTATATTATTATGAAATACCGGGAAATAAATTAAATCCACATAATTATTTTTATCGTGTCCTTGCTGTACCTTATATAAAATTCTGTGGTATAATAATTATAACATATTACACATTAAATGGATTGTGGGAATATTTGGAGTCACAAAGCAAAGATAATTGAATTTACAAATTTTGAAAGAAATATTCAAAATTTACAAATTTTGAATACAAATTTTGAATATTTCTTTTAATTGTTTTATAAATAAAAATTAGTTTTATAAATTATTTTATGTTGTTTATATATTAAATAAATGTATTGTTTATTCATGGCGCAAACATTAACTGAAATATTTATTAATAAAATCAATAACTTGCTTCAAATAATTTGATGCAAGAATGATTTAGAAAAAAAATATATTCATATAAGTGTATAAGTTGGAGTATTTTTGTTTTTTTCTTAAATGCATTAAATAAGAGTTTGAATGTATAATTCAACTATAATCATTCATTAAATCTTATATTATATTTAAGCTTTAAGAGTTTTAGCTAATCTTGAAGCAACAGCATCTAAGAAACCTTCTGTATCAGCATAATCTTCTCTATGAACTAATAAAGCTAAATCTTTAGTCATAATACCATCTTTTGAAACGGTATCAATAACACATTTTTCTAAAGTATTAGCAAAATTAACAACATCAGGTGTGTTATCTAATTTACCTCTTTGAGCAATACCTCTAGTCCAAGCAAAGATTGAAGCAATTGAATTAGTTGAAGTTTTTTCACCTTTTTGATAACGTCTGTAATGTCTTGTAACGGTACCATGAGCAGCTTCAGATTCAAAAGCTTTTCCATCTGGTGTAATTAAAACTGAAGTCATTAAACCAAGTGAACCAAAACCTTGAGCGACAATATCAGACTCGACATCACCATCATAATTCTTTAAAGCTATAACGAAACCACCATGAGATTTTAACATTTGAGCAACCATATCATCGATAAGTCTATGTTCATAAGTTAAACCTTTCTTTTCAAATTCTGGTTTATAAGTTGATTCATAAATTTCTTGAAAGATATCTTTAAATCTACCATCATATTTTTTTAAAATTGTATTTTTAGTTGATAAAAATAAAGGAACATTTCTATTTAAAGCCATTTTAAAAGAAGAATGAGCAAAACCTCTAATTGAATCTTCAGTATTATACATTGCTAATGCAACACCTGGACCTTTATAATCATAAACTTTACGTGAAATTTTTTCACTATTTGGATTATTTGGAGTAAAAGTAATTTCAAGTGATCCAGCTTCTGGGACTACAAAATCTGTTGCTTTATATTGATCAGCATGAGCATGTCTACCAATAATAATTGGTTTTTTCCAACCAGGAACTAATCTTGGAATTTCAATATCACCTGGTTCTTTATCAGGACCTGAACCTATAACAATTGGTTCTCTAAAAACTGTACCACCTAAAATATTTCTAATTGTACCATTTGGTGATAACCACATTTTTTTTAAGTTAAATTCTTTAACTCTAGCTTCATCAGGTGTAATAGTTGCACATTTAATACCAACACCATATTTTTTAATTGCATTTGATGCATCAACTGTAATTTTATCATCAGTTGCATCTCTTGATTGAATACTTAAATCATAATATTTAAGATCAATATCAAGATAAGGTAAGATTAATTTATTTTTAATATCAGCCCAAATGATTCTAGTCATTTCATCACCATCTAATTCAACAATTGGATTTTTAACTTTAATTTTATTAAGTGAAATTGTAGAAGTTGAAAAATGTCTATTAATTGCCGCTAAACGGAAATTAGCACGAGAAACAGATGAAAACATTGCTAATTGATTGATTAATTTATTGTTGAAATTAATTTATTCTGACTATAAGATATGTTAAAGAACAAACTATGAAAGTTAATAAAAAGAAAGAAGGGAGAAGCAGAAGAAGGTTGAAAAAAAAATACATATCTATAATAATGTATATATATATATATATATATATATAAATAAACACTATTAAATAAATAAAAAAGACTCATCACGACTAGAAAAATTCTCGTCGCTTATTCAGATTTAAGATTTAAAAAATTTCCTCCACCTCTTTTTCACTTTATTTCACTCTCTGCTCCGCTTTCTCCTGTTCAGGGAATTCAATTAGACACAAAAATTCTCCGGTCACCGAGTAAATTGAAAAATTAAGTTGAAAAAATAAAAAAAAAATAAAAAATGAAAAAAAAATGTTTCACGTGACACTTTCTGCGACAGAAGTCTTGTTGTGATTGTTATTTTTTTTTTTTTTAAAAAAACTTTTTTTTTTTTTTTTTATCTGACATACGCGTTTTGAAATTTTACACAGTACAAATCAATCAATCAAAATTTATCTTTATTTATTTACTATAGTACATTTTGTTAGCTATAGTTGTTTTTTTTTTTTTTTATTATTATTATTATTATTTTATTCAAAGATTAAAATTATCTACATATCAATAAATATATTTTTAATATTTCTAAAGGGAAACTGACTAAAACTTTGAGGATTTTATATCTATCTATATTATTATATCATAAATATCACTCATTACATTTTGAATAATATAGGAGATTATTGCTCAAAGTCTTTCTTCTCTTTTTTTAACAAAATGTTTCTCAAACATAGACTTAGAGTTTCAATTAGAACTCAACTTATAGCACTTGTGTTATTTGTTGCAATGTTTTCATTGCTTATATTAGCTATTGTTACAGGTGTTTATTTTACAAAAGTTTTAACTAATACAAGAGTTTCAAAATTAGAGTTAGTCGCTGAATTGAAAAGTTCACAATTAATACAAGTAATGGAGACTTATTATTTTCAAATTTATCAATTAAGTGAAAAGCAAAGTGTTCAAAAAGTTTTAACTCAACGAAAAGCTGGTAATACATCAGTAAATGCATTAGATGAAGTTGAAAGTGTAATTAGTCAAACTTTAGATGCTTCATCTTATATGTCATATGTAAGATTATATGATCTGAATTTTGTTGAAATTGCAAATGTTGCAAGTGTTGAAACTACTAGAAATGCATCAGAATCAACTTTATCTTCATTATTTATACTTGAACAAGATACAACATCAAATGGTCCTTCATTACCTGATGGTTTATTAGCAAATAGAGGTTATATTGAAGGTCCAGTTACTGATGGTGATGATTATTATTGTTCAATGACTTTACCTGTTTATACAAATGAATCAATTTTAATACCAGAACAATTTTTATCAGGTTATATAACAGTTATTTTAGATTTAGTATCTTTTAATACATCTAATGTGAAATCAACAGAATATTCTTCAGTTAATTATATGAATCCTGTTCATCCTTATAATAATTTAACAAAATATACAGGTTTTCAATATATGTTTTCAAATAGTTATTTAGATAAATATGATATTTCAACAACTGATATATTTGAAATTTCAAAATTTGCACCAGCTGATGATGTTTTTAAACAAAATAAAGATTTAGGTAGTTATGTTAATATTAAAAATCCTTTAGGTATGAAAGTTTCATTAGGTTTTTCATCAATTGATTTAGGTTTTGCATTATGGTTAGTTACAGTTGAACAAGTTGAATCTGAATTTGATCGTCCAATAACAAAATTAATTAAAATAATGGTTGGTTTATGTATTGGTTTAGCTGCTTTTATGTCATTTATAACATTTCCATTAGCTCATTATGGTGTTAGACCAATTTTAAAACTTCAAAAAGCAACAGAAGAAATAACTGATAGAAGAGGACTGAAAAGGAAAAAGAAAAGAAAACATGTAAATCCTTTTCATTCAATTAAAAAAATTCATGAAATTGATGAAAAAAATAATTCATCAACAATTACTTCTGCTGGTAATGGTGGTGATTATGAAAGATTTGATCAAAATTTCGATCAAGATCATAAAAATCATGGATTTAAAACTCCATCTCCAAATTCTCCAATATTCCCAATAACTCCAAATACTGGTGGTACTACTCTTGCAAATTCAAACAATAATAATAGTAATAATAGTAATAATAATAATAATAATAATAATAATAACATTAATAGTTCTAGAAATAGTTGGTCAGGATCATTACAAACACCATCGTTAATGGATAGCTTTACAAATAGCTCTTATAATGCAAACAGTAATCAAAATCATGCTTCTTTACCAACCCTGGTTCATACAAGAGGTTTATTTTATGATGAATTAACAGAATTAACAGAAGCTTTCAATGTAATGACACTTGAACTTGATAGACAATATTCTCATTTAGAAGATCGTGTTGCTGCAAGAACTAAAGAATTAGAAATTGCAAAAGTTCAAGCTGATGCAGCTCGTCAACAAGCTGAAAAGGCAAATGAAGCTAAAACTGTTTTTATTGCAAATATATCTCATGAACTGCGTACACCACTTAATGGTATTCTTGGTATGACATCTGTTGCAATGAGTGAAAGAGATATTGATAAAATTCAAAGTTCTTTAGAATTGATTTTTAGGAGTGGTGAATTATTATTACATATATTAATTCAATTATTAACATTTTCAAAAAATCAATTAGATAAATCAAAATTACAAAAGAAAAATTTTCAAGTTATTGAAGTTGCATCTCAAATAAAATCAATTTTTGGTAAAACTGCAAAAGATCAAAATGTAAATTTAGTTATAACTTTAAAACCAAATCTAATAAGAAAATTAATCTTATATGGTGATGCTAATAGAATTATTCAGGTAGTTATGAATTTAGTTAGTAATTCTTTAAAATTTACACCTGAAGATGGTATTGTTAGGGTCCTTATTGAAGTCATCGGTTTATATGATGAAGAGCGTTCAAAAGCTTCTAATTATGAAAAAGTTTTTATTAAAGGTTTAGAAAATGATACAGAACATTATTCAGTTAAGCAATTAAATAAAATTGAAGAATTTTCAACTAATAAAGAAGATTTAAAGAACTCATCAACTGATACATCATCAATAATATCAACTAAAACTTTATCAACTTTATCAACATTACATTCATCTGTTTATATAAAATCATTATCTTCACTATATAATTCACCAGACTGTGATGTTGAATATTTTAATGAAGATGAATTTACTAAGCAAGAATCAAACAATAACACAGAACAACGTCATAAAAGTCAAAAATGTTATAAATTTGGTAATAATAACGAATTTGAAAATCAAAATAATAATACCAATACAAATAATGGAAATACTTCATGGGTTATAAGATTTTCAGTTAGTGATACTGGTACAGGTATAGAAAGTTCACTGCAAGACAAAATCTTTGATGCATTTGTTCAAGGTGACCAAACATTATCTAGATCTCATGGTGGTACAGGTCTTGGTTTATCTATTTGTAAGCAATTTGCAAAGATGATGCATGGAACATTAACTTTGAATTCAACAGTCGGAGTTGGATCAACATTCACATTTACTATCCCATTACCCCAAGTTGGTGAAATTATTCTAGATAATGAAGAATATGAAGAATATTCGAAAGATGATTTTAATGAAAAGTATAACAAGAAAAAGAAAGTTAAGTTCCTTGATAATGACAACGATAGTGATGATACAGAAGAAAAAAGTGAATCTGAAAGTATAAATAAAAAATCATTTGATAAACGTATGAGTTTAGCAACTAGTTATAAATCTACAATATCTAAAGAAGGTAGATCAAATTCAAACAGCAAACAAGATTCTGTAGTTTATGAAAAACCAGAATTAATCACTCGTGCTTCAACTGGTACTGCACAATCATATCATTCTAAAAAATCAGATGCATCATTTGAACGCATACCATGTTTAGAAGAAGAACATCACAATGATCTCAAATTATTGGTTGCTGAAGATAATTCTGTTAATCAAGAAGTTGTAAAGAGAATGTTAAAACTTGAAGGTATTAATAATATTTCAATGGCGAGAGATGGTAAAGATGCTGTTGAGTTTGTTCGTGAGTGTATTAATTCACATAGCAAACCATTTGATCTGATTCTTATGGATGTTCAAATGCCAAATATGGATGGTTTATTGGCAACAAGAATTATTAGAAATGAGTTAGGATATACTGGTCCAATTGTTGCGTTGACTGCATTTGCGGATGTCTCAAACGAAAAAGGTTGTCTCGATGCCGGAATGTCAGGCTTTTTAGCAAAACCAATACGTAGAAATCTTTTGAGAAAAATAATACTGCAATTCTGCTCAGAATTGACTACCCCAAGAGAGACTGATGAAATTGATAAAAGCTCAAGTGTTGAGTCTCCTTCTGCTCCTGTATCACGTCCACCGATATAATTGTATTTTTAGTACTTTCTTTTTATTAACTTAAATAAAATCATGTTTACTATATATAAGATTAATATAATATTTGCTACATAGAAAATTTATCATATCTTCCCTTGAAAATCTAATTAATAACTTTCACTGTCATCACTGTCACTACTTAATTCAACCTCTCTTTTCTCATTTTGAAATCTAGCTGTTATATCTATATCATCACTAACAGGATTTTTGCTTTTCCGATCTCTGTATTCTTTGATATGATCTTGAGCCTCTTGTCTTTCTTTTTTCAATGCATTTACTGTAGCTTTATCTTTCCTTAAAGATTTTTCCACTTGACTTGCTTTTAATAATTCCCTTTTCAATTCTAACCCGTGTTTTTCTTTTCTTTTTTGTACTTCATGTGCCTTCACAGATTTTTCATGTAGCATTAAAAATCGAGGATCTTCCATCATTTTCTTTTTCTTTAGCTGTCTATCAATTATTTTAGAATATTCTTGTTTTTTTAGTGCATCCTTATTAACAACATTGGATATTCTAAATGCTTGACTAGCCTTAACAGATGAAAAATGCTTTCTTGATTTTTCCTCTTCAGTTTTCGTATTTGAAATTGTGACAGGGTTTGAAAAATCAGTAATTATCATAGGACCAGTCGTCTGACCCTTATTTAAAGGAGGATTTGGTTTAATATTTTCAATGGCCAAACCATTAGTTCTTTTGTTTTCACTTTCCTTATATGTATTGAGAAGTTCCATGTTTGCAATTTGTTTAGTTGTCATAACCACAACTTCTTTATTTCCGCTTGAATCGACAGGTGCAAATAATTTATAATTAGAACCCATTTCCATTCTTTTCGATGCAGTTTTGTTTGAATTTATTTCTTTATGATAGTCACAATATCTGGATTTAGCGGTATTCGTATATGTATTACATTTAGAATCAATACAAATTCCATAATCTCTACTTCTAGCGTATTCAATCATACTCGAATCGTTCACAACTTTTAAGTTAACATCGTTTGCACTGTGTACAAATTTATTCCCCCTTTTATGAAATTTATCTTTTAGTTCCGGATTCAGTATGGCTACAATTGAACCTGGTTGCACACCCCAGTACTTTTTAAAAGCTTCTTCCTCTAATATTAATGGAATAGAGTAAGTAAAATCTGTTATTTCCATTCTTAGAATTTTTGATCTCCCATTACTTGCAATAGTCGGTTCTCTTTTTGATACGACTACGCCAACTAATATGAAATTGGAATAATTGAAAAAATCTTTCCTAACAGATATTTCTCTGATTAAACTAGAAACTCGATAAACTTTGGTGGTTCCAATTTGATTTGCAAGAAATTCTTTTGGAAGATATCTTATAGCCATGTACAGGTGTGAGTAAATATCAAATGCTGGATCTTTTTCTCGGTCATAGTCATCTCCATGGTATTTAGTAGAATGAATATTTTCCTTATAATTTATTGGAGCATCAAATAAATCAAATCCAGCTCTAATTGGATCGGTTAGGGCATCCTCCTCCTTCTGATTCATTTCAGAAACCTTTAAACTCTCCCTTTTTGATTTTAATGATAAGTTCAAGACAGAGATTGCACTAGAGGTATCTTTATTTGACCTGAGTATCTTTGAATGTTCCTTTTGTAATTTGATTTGTCGTTCTGTTCTTTCACGTTGTAGCTCTTCATTTCTTGATGCAGTAAATGTATTGACCATATCGTTTCCTTTATACAATCCTGATATATTTGGTCTAGTTTGGATTTTGATGGGTTTGGGTTGTTCAGTTTTTAGTCTTTTGGAAGAATAGTTATGTTCTTCATACCTCGGATCAACATATGGATCATCAAATTCAGTATCTGATGTCACAACAGATTTCCCTTCTATTTCATCTTGAATACGTAACTTTAAAATTTCTATTCTGTTATCAATTTTTTCTATATCTTTCAAATAATTTACTCTCAATTCCTCCAATCCTATACTTGTAGATAAATATCAAAATTTTATAAAAAAAAAAAGTTAGTATCATAACTTTTAGTAAAATGTAAAAATAGTTGTCTACGACATACTTGTCAATTCGTCTTGGTAGGATTCTTTTTTCCTCGAACTATTCATTTCATTGAAAACTGGATGAAGAAATCTAATACATCTTTGTTAGTTTAAACATATACTTATCTACATTTTTTACGTTTAATTTTATGTCCCAACAGGAAAAAATATGTTTATTAAAGAAAAGATTAAATCTTAATAGATTTGAGGAAGTGCAGAGTTCTAATCTATCATCGTCGGGTCGATAAAAACTATTAGATTGGCGCGAGATCATTTTCTTTCATTAAGAAATAAGTCAAAGTAAAATCTTTCAACCCAAAACAAATGTAATATAGAAGTCAAAACTAGCTTTAGTTATCAATGGATATACAACCTATAAGCTTTCATTATACAAAGCTTTATTTGTTTATTACCGATAATGGATAGTAATTCGACTGAAGAAAACAAAACGGAAGTTGCTGCTACTGAATCTCAGCAGAACGAAGAGCAGCAACAATCTAATGAACAAGTTTCAATAGATAATAATGCTGAGCAATTATCTGGAAACAGCAAAATAGGTAATGAAATTAATGAAAATAACGAACAAGCTCCAGTTATTAATTCTGAATCTGAACAATTAATTCAAATTCCGAATTCATTAATTACAGCTGATACAAATACAGAGTTTTCTGAAAATCCGATTTCGGATGACATTATCAATCAAATAAACAAACAATTTGGAACTTCATCTGAGCCACTTAACAATATTGAGTCTTCTCAAACTCATATTCCAGCTATAAATGATATTGATGATGCTAAATTTCAAAATACTAACGATAGTAATCAAGATCAGGAAGCTAATGTCGAAGATTTTGTAAAAGATAAAAACAATGATAATAATGATAATGTAACTAATGAAAAAATCAAAGATAATGTTCAAGATAATGTTCAAGACAACACTGAGAACAATCTTGAAAGCAATTACGATTCAATTAAAACTCCAAAACTACCAGTAATTGAAGTTCCAGAAGATTTTGCTAGAGATAATATAGATATTGATTCAGATAAAGATAATAATATAGAGGAAGTTCAACCAATTTCTGATGAGATGGAAACATCAGAAGATCCTGTGAATACTATTAATATGGCACCAGTTGATGGAGACTTTCAACAATTGGCATCTGATGATGCTACTCGTGAAAAAAATGGTGCTGACAATGTTCAAACTATACCTATTATTTCAAATAATGAAACTACTGTAGATAAAGATTCTGAAGATATTAATTATCTTATAAAACCTAGTATCCCTGAGGAAAAATCGAATAACAACTTTTCAACAAATTTTGAATTCAACGAAAATCTAATTTCTCCAAATGATGATATCCAATCAGTATCTGCATTTTTTTCAGTTCCAGTAGAATTATTGCAGTGTAATAAAGATTTGTTTGTTTCATTGATGATGAAGCTTAACGAGTTTGAGCAATTAAAATCAGAAAATAAATATGTTGAAATCAATTATGAACAATTGCAACATACACATCAAAAGAAAATGGATCTTGCAAAGTCCGAAATTAAGTTAATCGAAAAGAAAGTTGAAAAATTGCTTATTGAGAGAAATAATTTGAATGAGGAAAAGGAAAAATTGGAATCCACATTAAGAAAAGTTAGTGGTGAAAATTCAAAAAATTCAAAAATCACCAATGATATGAAACTTAAAATCTCAGAATTAGAAGTATCTAATTCAACTATTTCAAAGTTGTTAGAAAATAAACAAAGTCAGATCAGTGGATTAAATGAAGAAATCAAAGAACTCTCCGAGGAGAATAAATCTTTGAGGAAATCAATGTTAGATATTGAATCTTCTAAGGAAAATCAAAATTCTCAAATTATTCAGCTAAAATTTGATATGACAAAATTAGAAAGAGAGAATA
Source organism: Pichia deserticola (assembly GCA_030570135.1). Taxonomy (NCBI): domain Eukaryota; kingdom Fungi; phylum Ascomycota; class Pichiomycetes; order Pichiales; family Pichiaceae; genus Pichia; species Pichia deserticola. The sequence goes on along the minus strand of JAJLVB010000037.1, from coordinate 21,851 downwards.
AGGTATTGATTGAATCACGTAGCTGGTATGAAGATGAATTAAAAAAATCAACAAATGAATTTGAGCATTACAGATCTCAGCAATCCTCGCAATTAATTTCTGTTACTAATGAATTAAATACTTTGAAACAAAATTATGAGATTTCACAGAATTCCTTGAAAAATTATTCAACAGAAGTTGTTCGTTTGTCTTCCAAAAATGATGAGCAGCAATTCAAAATTAAAGAACTATCTGATAAAATTGAAAACCAAGAAAAACAATTTATGGATCAAATTTCCAAAAGAGACTCACATATTCAAGTTTTAGAGAAGGCGAATAAAGATAAAACTCAACGAATTGAATCATTGGATAAATTATATGAAGAAACTACTGAGAAAGTCAAGAAAGATGAAGAGGATTATCAAAAGTTATTCCGAGATATGGAATCTCAACTTATTTCTAAGGATGTTAAAATTGAACAATTGGAATCACTTGTTTCTGATTTGAATGTTAAGGATGCAAGAATTGATGGTTCCGCTCTTTCTCCTTTTGCTCAAAAGACACTGAAAAGTATGGATTCAGAATTATCTTTGACAGATTTAATAACTGAAATTAATACATTGAAGAAAGAAGTTGTTAAGGAAAAACGTTCCAAAGTAAAAGCCGAAACGGAATTATCAAATGTATTAAAACAGCTTGAACTTAAATGGCCATTACTAGAGTCATATAAAGACAAATGTGAAGATTACGAAAATAAGGAGGGTAAATTCAAAGTTATGTTAAACAATCTAACTCGTGATAAGGCCGATCTTTCGAAAAATTGTGATATGTTAAAGAAAAAGGTTCATGAATCTCAAATGCAAATTCGTAATTTAACGAAATACAAAATTGATCTCCAAAGACAATTGGTCATTTTATTGACTGAAATTCAATACAAAGGCAGTGGAGAAAAACTTCTTACACTAGAAGAAAAGGATTATATTAATAAGATTGTTTCCTCATATGGTGATATGAGAGATCTGGACACAACAGATACTGATAAATTGATAACTTCTCGTTTAACAACATTCCAAAATATAACTGAATTGGTTAAACAAAATGAAAAACTTCTGACAGTTTCACGTAAACTTGGTGAAGAGTTGGAGGATAAAGAGAACAATGAAGGTAATTATATTAAAGATGTAGAAAGTAGTACTATTCAAAAGGCAAAAGAAGCGATTGTGAAACTTCAACAAAAAGTGAAAACTTTAGAAACACAATTACAAGCGACAATAAATAGTAGAGATATTTTACAAAACTTATTTGATTCCGGTGCAGCTACTTTGGGTAATAAAGAAGATAATGAAGCTACAAATGAAAGAATATCCAATTTAATAGAAGAACTTAAATCCAAAAAACAAGAATTATCAGATATTAGAAAATCATATGATACTAGAATATTTGAACTAAATTCTAAAATCCAAACTGTGATTTCAGAAAAGTCAGAACTTGCTTTACAATTAACTAAAGAACAATCTACTACAAATTTGAATAAAGAAAAGGTCAATACATTAGAGAAAACCATTGAATTTATCAGAAAAGAGAATAAACAATTAAAGGAAATGGTTGATAAAAGCCAATCTAATCTAAATAAATTGGAGGCTAATTTACAAGATGCTAACGATTCCCTAATCAAAAACAAATCACTGATGGTTGAGCTTGAAATTAAAGTTAGAAGTTTAACAGCTGAGAAGGATGTTTGGAAAACTGTAGAAGACCAATTAAGAAAGGATATATCGAAATTATATGATGAAAAATCAGATTCAAACAAAATGATTGTTCAATTACAAACTTTAGATGGCGAGCGTCAATCGCATTTTAAAGAAACCATCCAAAGATTTACTAATAATACAACAACACTTCAAACAGAAATTGATTCACTAAGAAATAAGCTTGAAAAAAGTACTTCTGAAATTAGTAGTATTTTACATGCTAAGAATGTTGATGCCAATGTTTATCAAAAAAGAATTGATTTATTAGCTGAAGAGTCCAGTATTATGAAGAATAATTTATCTGCAAAAGAGAAAATTATTAAAGAATTAAATGAAGAACTATTATCTCTAAAGAAAAAACATGCTAGTGTTGATGAAAGAAAACAGTCTGTTTTATCATCACTTGGCAATTCTTCTGTTTCATCTGATGACAATAGAGTTTTAGCTGAAGAATTAAAACATGCATTAGAGGATTTGGATATTGCTATTAAGGATTCTGTTCAATATAAAGAATTGGCTGCAGCAACAGAACAACAACTTACATCATTGAACGAGAACTATCAACAATTCAAAGCTTTCTCTGAAGAAAAAATTAATTCATTAACTGAGAATGTCGACTCGTTAAAAATTCAATCTGCCAAATTAGAGGAAGAAAGAGATTTATTGAAGGAGGAGGTTAAGAAAAATGAAAATAATTCAGAATTAGCTAAACAAGAATATGCATCCAAAGTTGAAGAATTGAATTTATCTATATCCACTTTTGATAATGTTAAAAAGGATTATGAAAATAAATTGGCTATGATAAAATCAGAAGTAGAAGGTAAAAATAAGACTATTGATGATCTTCAATCATTAATTTCAGATAAGACAACTCAAATTAATACATTAGAAACTATTCATGAAATCATTAAAAAGGAGCGTGATGATTTGAAAGATAAAATCCTTGTAATTCAAACACAAATTTTTGAATCTGAAAAATTGTTAAAAGAAGAAAGGGAAAATAATAAGGAATCAATTTCTAAATTTGAACAAGAAGTCAGATATGCTAATATTAGAATTTCTGAACTTGAAACTCAAAATAGAACTTTATTAAACCAATTAGAGGAATCACCATTAGCATTTAATGAGTCTGATGATATGAAAGGATTAATTACTTATCTAAATAGGGAAAAAGATTCATTAAGTGAACAATTACAATACATTCAAAATGAGTGTTCTATATTAAGACAAACTATTAATTCTAGAGAAAAAGAAATATCGGAATTAAAATCGGAATTAGTAATTGTAAAAGAGAAATCTTCTGCTATAGATAAATATTCTGATTCTCTTACAAAGATGAAAGGGGAGGTTGAAGAATTAAGAGTTTATAAGGATAATAATAAAGTTTTAAGAAATCAAGTTAAAATATATGAAAATAGAATCAATAGTTTAGAATCTGAAGTTAGTGAATTATCAACCAAGATAGATCCATTACAAATAGAATTATCTAATCTTAAAATTGAGATTGGTAATAAGGATAATCAAATTAGTCAATTAAATTCACAATTAATAGAGTTAAATAAAAATCTTCAACAAAATGGTGAAATTTCAAAAGAGGTTGATGAAAAGAATAAGAAAATTTTAGAATTACAAAGTAAGTATGATGAAAGAGGACAAAGTCTTGAAAAACTTAAGAATCAATTTAATGATATTATAAAGAAGGTTCGTAATGAAAAGGAACAAGCATTAGAAGAAGTTAAAGAATTGACTGCTAAGGTTGAAGAATTACAAAAGCAATTAGATTCTACTAAATCTGAAGGTAAATCAGGTAATAAAGATGTTGAGAAATTGAAATCGCAAATAAGAGTTCTTAAGGAAGAAATTCATCAAAAGAATATTGAAAATACCAATCTTGTTAAAGAGAATACTGAAAAAGTTAAAGTTCTTAATGATAAATTTAATTATTTAAAGAAAGAATATGATGAATATAAATCTATTAATACTGGTAATGCTGATGTTTCAGAATTGATTGCGATGGAACAGAAATTCAAAGAAAAGGATGAAGCTCTTAAAAAATTAGAGAAAGAAATTCAATCTAAGAATAGTGTTATTAATTCAGAAGAAATTGAAGAATTTAAAAAGAAATTAAAAGCTGAAAATCTTGTTCAATTAAACAAGGAAATTGAAGCTCATAAAATTAAAATTAGGGCACCAAGTCAAGCTAAGATTAGTGAAATTGTTGAAAGAAGAATCAAAGCTAAGAGTGAAGAATTAGAGAAGGCACATAATGAAAGGATGAAAGAATTAGAGGATAAATATTCGACTATTTCATCAGCTAATGATAATTCTAAAGATTTTTCAAAGGAGAAAGAAGAGTTATTAAAATCATTTGAAGCTGAAAAAGAACAATTAAAGAAAGATGTTAGAGCAGCTGTTGAGAAGGAGAAAGAATTTAAAGAAAAATTTTTACAAGGTAAAATTACACGTCTTGAAGATCAAGTAAAGAAACTTGAAGTTGAGAAAAAGAATGTTAGTGTTCAATCTAACCAAATTTTACCTCCGAAATTTGCTAATCTTCCAAATATGCCAATGATGAACTTTGGACAAAATGGTGCAATGTTTACGAATAATTTACCATTTAATAGTAATTTCCAGCCAAATGCTAATCCTTTTGGTAATAATAATAATAATAATAATAATGCAGCTAATAATAATGCAGCTAATAATAATGCAGCTAATAATAATGCAGCTAATAATAATAGTGCATTTAATTTTACACCATCAAATAATTCAATTAATAATTACTCTTTACCAGCCAAAAGAAATTTGGATGATTCTAAAGAACCTGCTGATAAAAGGCCAAAAAGTGGATAAATTTGAAGAATAAAAAAATTGATTATCATATTATATAATATATATAATTTATTTGTTTTGTATTTTAAAAAAAACTTAAATTTTAAGCTAAATAATGTAAAAAAGATTGATTAAAATATGAAAAAGTTAATTTACGATCAATACCAGTAACTTCCCAAGAACTACCATCTAAACAAATTATACTTAAAGAAGGGATCATTTCATTTGAAATATCTAATTCTAAAGATTGATTTGAATTTATTGAATTATAAAATACATTTGAATTATTTATATGAGAACCATTATTATAAGCATCATTCATTAAATTCATTATAATATTTGAATTTAAATAAGGTATTAATAATAAATGAAGTTGATTTTTTTCAATTATTGATTGTGGAGATATTTTAAAATTTTTTTCAAGATTTGAAGCAGCTGATAATAAAAAATAAGATAAATTAACTGATTTATTATTATTATTATTATTATTATTATTATTATTATTATTATTATTATTATTCAAATACCAATTATTATTATTAAAGGATAAATAATTATTTTCAGGTTTAAATATTATATTACCTTTAAAGATTGGATTTTCATTTAAAATTTTTTCAGCTGCAATTTTAAATCTTTTTTCACCATATTTTAATCTCATTTCAGGTATATCTGATTTATAAACTAAAGTTGAATGTAAACACCAAGAAGCAACAATTAAAAAATAAATTGAATTATTTCTCATATTTGAAAGATTTGATAATGAAGGATTTTCAGATTTTAAAAAAGTATTTGAATTTAATTTATAAATTGGTAAAATATTATTATTAAATTTACCAATAAATAAAGCTTTTAAAGATAATAAATTATTTGATAAATTTAAAGAATTGCATAAAGCATTACCAGTTCCATGAGGGAATGGTAAAATTGTTATATTTGAAATTGATAAATTATTTGAATTTTTTAAAATAAAGAAATTAATAAATTCAAATATTGAAGTATCACCAGATAAGAATAAATATAAATTTTTCGAATTTAAATTTACGGAATTTGCAAAAAATTCAATTGAATTTGAAGAATTTGTTTTTAAATAAGTATAATTAATATTTAAAAATTTTAAAATTGGATTTAAGATATCATTATAAAATGAAGATAATTTATTAGATTTACCAGCATTAATTGAATCTATTATAAAAATATCAATTTTTTTTAAATCTAATATTCTTTCAGTTGTTATTTTAATTTTATCAGATTTTTCAATATTAAAAATTAGATTATTAGTAGGATTAATAAATAATTTAAAAATTGAATCTAATTCATTATATAAGATATGAATTGAATCGGAGGAATTTTGAAGTTGTAATATTAAACTTTTATATGATACTGACATAATATTGTTGTTAATTGGTTAAAGATTGAAGATGAAAGATTTACAATTGTTGATTATTGATTACATTGATAATTGATTACAAATCGGTTTGATGTTAACGATTTGTATCAGCCACATATATACACACACATGCAATTCTGATTAGCGTTGCACCGCCACCCAATTCAATTCAATTATAACAATACATTATATTATATTATATTATATTATATTATATTATAGTACTAAATTTACCCTTTTTAGTGAAAGAAAACGGCTCTGAGTCGCGCGGGTTTTTTCACTTTTTAGTTCCTCTTGACGGTTTGTTGGTTTTTCAGTGGTCATTTTTTGCATGCAAATGCAAATACCCCATTTTTTTTTTTGTTTCCCAGTTTTTTTGCTATTTCCATTTTCTTGTTTTGTTTTCTTCTTCTCTTCTTTTCTTCTTTTCTTCTTTTCTTCTTCTCTTCTTCTCTTCTTTTCTTCTTCTCTTCTTTTAACAAGTTGTTTCATTTTTAATAAGATTAACTACCGTATACATTTTAATCATTGTAAATTTTTAAAATATAAGAAAAAATTCTTAAAATGGAATCGTTAACTAAAACTTCATTAAGGGTTTGTCCTTTTGTTAAATCTCATTCATCTGCAGCTATGAAACAATTAGCTAAAAATTCAAGTTTAATTAATGAAGCTTCACATTGTCCAATTATGGGACCAGCAATTGAAGCTAAAAGAAATTATTCACAACCTTCAAAATCTTCATTAGCTCAAGCAACTGATTCAATTAATTTAAATTCAAAAATTAATCAAGATGCAACAACAAATTCAAATATTAATGAAAATTTAAAAAATTTTAATTCAAATGAAATTTCAACTGATTATAATGGATTTTTTAATAATCAATTACAAAAAAAGAGAATTGATAATTCTTATAGATTTTTTAATAATATTAATAGATTAGCAAAAGAATTTCCAAAAGCTCATTTACAAAATGAAGATGATAAAGTAATGGTTTGGTGTTCAAATGATTATTTAGCAATGGGTAAAAATAAAGAAATTTTTAATGAAATGATTAAAACAATGGAAAAATATGGAGTTGGTGCTGGTGGTACTAGAAATATTGCAGGTCATAATAAACATGCAATTAATTTAGAATCTGAAATTGCTGCATTACATAAAAAGGAAGGTGCATTAGTTTTTTCATCATGTTTTGTAGCAAATGATGCAGTTTTATCATTATTTGGTAAACAATTTAAAGATTTAATTATATTCTCTGATACTTTAAATCATGCTTCAATGATTCAAGGTATTAAAAATTCACGTGCTAAAAAACATATCTTTAAACATAATGATTTAGATCATTTAGAATCACTTTTATCAATGTATCCAAAATCAACTCCAAAAATTATTGCATTTGAATCAGTTTATTCAATGTGTGGTTCAGTTTCACCAATTGAAAAAATTTGTAATTTAGCTGAAAAATATGGTGCTTTAACATTTTTAGATGAAGTTCATGCAGTTGGTATGTATGGTCCACATGGTGCAGGTGTTGCAGAACATTTAGATTTTAAATCTCATTTAAAATCTGGTATTGCATCACCAAATTATAAAACTATAATGGATAGAGTTGATATAATCACAGGTACTTTAGGTAAATCATTTGGTGTTGTTGGTGGTTATGTTGCAGCAAATAAAAATATGATTGATTGGATTAGATCATTTGCTCCAGGTTTTATTTTTACAACTTCTTTACCACCTGCTTTAATGTCAGGTTTATCAACTTCAATTAGAATTGTTAGAAAAAATATTGAAGATAGAGTTAATCAACAAAAAAATGTTAGATATGTTAAAAATGAATTTAAAAAAATTGGTATTCCAGTTATACCAAATCCTTCTCATATTGTACCTTTATTAGTTGGTAATGCAGCTGATGCTAAAAAAGCTTCTGATGCCTTATTAGATAAATATAAAATTTATGTTCAAGCAATTAATTTCCCAACTGTTCCAACTGGTGAAGAAAGATTAAGAATTACTCCTTCACCTCATCATGGTAAAGAAGTTTGTGATCAATTAATTGAATCTGTTGATAATTTATGGAATGAATTAAATTTAAAGAGAGTTAAAGATTGGGAAAATATTGGTGGTCATTGTGGTGTTGGTTCAACAAATCAAGAAAATATCGAAAATTTATGGACTGATGAATTCTTACAATTAACTAATAATGATTTAAATCCTAATGTTTTAAATCCAGTTATTGAACAATTAGAAGTTTCTTCTGGTATTAAAGTTTAAGATTATTTATAATCTTAATATAAGGTTTATAATTGTTATTTTTATTATTTTTATTTATTTACCTTTTTATTGTTATTGTTATTATTTTACTGAAATTTATTGAAAATATTATTTTTACATTGACTTTATTTATAATTGATTAACTTGAAAGAAAAAAGAAACATTTTGTAATTTTTTATAATTTTTTATAACTTTTATATTATTGTTTACTCTCTTTTTGATATAAAACCTACAATTTATCTCTAAATTTAGTAAAATTTTGAAGAAAAAAATTAAATTTTAAAAAAAAACTTTAATAAAAAAAAATAAAAATTATGTAACTGCTCGCACTCAGAGTCGAACTGAGGATCGCTACATTACTAGTGTAGCGCCTTACCAACTTGGCCATACGAGCAATTGTTGGAATAAAATTTTCTACTCTTTTCTCCTTAAATGTATATCACGTGATACTTTTAAAAACTCCTCTTTTTATCTTTCTCCTTCAAATGGGAAATAAGATCTTGGTTATCATAAGCGCTGTTTTTAAAAATTGGCTAAAATTTGTTTATATTTAATCTATGTGATTAGATTCAGGGAATGGATGTATTATGCATAATAATTAACTTTTATACTTTAGATCTTTGTATGTCAAGTTTCAATATTTGCTTTGGCATTATTTTTTCTTTTCTTTCTGCAGTTTAAACAATTTAACAAACATATAAGATGTTAAATCAAGAAGTTTATAATTTATTACAAGAAGCTCAAAATTCAAGCGATAATGATGCATTAAATTTAGTTGAAACAGCTATTAGAAAATGTGAAAATAATAATGAGATTGATTCAAATCTATTTTGTAAAGTTAGAATTTTAAAAGGTGATATTTTATTAAGGCAAGGTAAGATTTCATCAGCAATTGATGAATATAAACAAGCCTATGATTTAGATGAACTTGATGGTAAAATTGATTCACCAGAATTAAAAGAAAAATTAGATTCATTAATTGGTAATGTTACAAATCAAATTCAAAGAAATGCTAATGAAAATAGTTCAAATTCTAATGAAAGAGATTTATCATCTATTTTACTTAATCAAATTTCTGGTTATTCAGGTTCAAATTCTACAAAATTATCAATGCTTTCAACTTTAATGAATGCAGGTGGTAATAATAATAATAATAATAATAATAATAATAATAACAATAACAATGTTGGTAGTTTTATGTCCATGATTCAAACTTTAGCATCAAATGGTGTTAATGCAAATCAACAAAAAGCTTCTGGTGGATTTAATATTTCATCATTATTATCATTAGTAGGATCAGGTAATGGATCAAGTGCAATGGGTGGTGCATCAATTGGTTCATTAGTTGGTATGTTAACTGGTGGTAATACTAATAACAATAATAATAATTATAATAATTATAATAATAATTATAATAATAATTCAAGTTTTAATCATCATGGAAACCAAAATAGCAATTTTGTTCAAAATAGCAATTTTGGAAATTCCAATGAATACCACCCAAATCAAAACAATTATAATAACAATGACAATAGATTCAATAACCATAATAATTACAACAATAATGATAATGGTTACAACAATAATAATAATAATCATAATAATAACAATTCTGGATATGATAATCAAAATAACCAGGGTGGTGGAATTGGTGTTTCATTAATGAATATGGCTGAAAATTACTTTGAAAAGCAAAATTCCAATCAAAATAATTACGGTAATAATGGTAATAATGGTAGTAATGGTAATAATGGTAGTAATGGTAGTAATGGAAGTGGTTCTGCTTCAACATTACTGAACTTAGCCAGTGAATTTTTAAATTGATTGATGATTTGTTGTCTGTTCTAAATAAAATATATTAAAATTCATATAATGTTTTGATAGTTTCCAATTATTAGCAATTAATTCAACCAATGAATATTGTATAAGAATGACGCAATAATAATAATAATAATAATAATTAATTTGTGAAGGGCGAAAAGGGCGAAGAGTTGAAAATTGGTGAGACGAGCAAATTTGCACTTTTTTTTCGCACGTCATTTACACATGCCGTAAAGACCGATAAATAAAGAAGGGTCCTGGTTGTCGTTTTCTAATTTGTTGGTTAGTATCATATTCTCTTCATTTATTCATTCATTTATTCATTTATTCTCATTTATTCTCATTTGAGTTTAAGTATGTCGTCAGACTATTATTCAATTTCTATTTGTTTATCATTTTATTTTAATATTTATTTATTTGAATTTTGAAAATGTAAAATCTATTTAAAATGAAACGGTTTCCCTATTGACCATTGAATTAGGGAAGTTTTTCCATAGATTTTTAATTTTAATATTAATTTCTATTAACATTTATTTTATAATAGCCTTTTCTTTTTTAGTTTAATTATTATACCTCTATTTGTTTTCACATATTTTCATATATTTTCATATATATTCATATATTTTCATTTCATTTACATAATTTACATTTCAAAATTCCATCTACAACTTTTTTAAGTTTAAATTATTAATGAATATTAAATTTTTTAAAAAAAAAGATTATCAAATGATTAAACAATAAAAAAAAAAGAAAAGAAAAGAACTACCAAACTTGCATTTCTTCAAAATATTCAATTTTATGACTTGAAATATCTAAATTATTTGCAATAGTTCTTCTGACTTCATCAACAACTTGTGTATGAGCACAAGCTCCAAATGCAACTGAACCTGAAGCATTTGAAATTTCTGATGTTATTATTTCACTAACGTTTAAACGACCATGTTTAATTTCAACAAAATCAAGAGATTCTAAAATATTATCTTTTTCAATTAAACCATCATTCTTTTCATCAGAACTTTTCTTTTCAGTTTCATCACTTGATGATGTTGAACTATTAATTGTTGAATCTGGTTTACTAATAAATATAACTGGTTTAACTTGAGTATTTTTAAGTGTTAATAATTCTGGTAAAAACCATTTAATACAATCATAAGTACGAATACTCCAATATAATTTAACTTCCCTATTTGAATTATTTTCAATTAATTTTTTAATATGATAATATGGACCTGCAATACCAGTACCACCAGTTATAAAAACGGATTTATCATAATATTGATATGATGATTGTTCACCATAATAACCATCAATGCAAATTTTCATTGAAATTTTTAAATCATTATTTAATTTACATTTATCAGCAATAAGTTTCGTCATACCTTTCTTAACACGACATGTATAAGTTACAAATCCAGGTTTAATCTCAGATGGATAAACGGTAAATGGATGTGATTGCCAAAATCTTAAAGGTGTTAAAAAATGAATAAATGAATGAGATCCAGGTTTTGGCTTTAAAAATTTTGTACCTTCAACTGTAATTTTTAAAACATCTTCACCTGGGAATAATTCAATTTCAGCAGTTTTTGGACCACCATTAATTAAAATTCTAATACCTCTAATTAATGTATCAAAAATCCAAATTGCTGCACATGTCCAATAAAAGTCTTGATATTCTTGTGCATGTGCATGTTTCCAAGCAGTCCATAAAAACATTACAACTAAAATAACATGAGCGCAAATGAAAAATTCATACCAATGTCTTCTAATTGGATTACCTGCAAATATTAAAATAAATGCAAATGAAACTAATGCAGTTATACCTTCTCTATACCAAGTTTTATGAAAACGTTCTAATTTTTTTATTGCATAAGTTTGTGATCCCATTGCACAACCATGAATTAAAGCTTCCATAAATATAATTCTACCTAACCATTTATGAAATGTTACAAATCTACTATATTTCCATCTTGTAATTAATTGAAAGAAATTATTTCTACCAGGTAAAATAAATAATAAAGGAAGTTGATAACAAACTAAAATAATTGATCTATCACCCCAATATCTTGAAGTACCACCTTGATAATTTGCAAAAAATGTATCATTTTTGTGATATTTAACTCCAATAATTGTACAACATAAAATTGAATAAAGGAACATTATAAAGATAAAAAATGTTTCGACTCTATCAGGATTTAAACCTCTTAATTTATTTAAATGTAAATGATTTTTACCAAGTAAGCCAAGAGTTAAGTTTTTTCTAAAAAAATTTGAAAATTTATTATTAAATGAATTTGAGAATTTATTTGATAATCTCATTGACCAATTAATTAAACCAGCACAAATCATTACAAAACCAACAGTTGAAATAAATGCAATACCCATATAATGAGCAGTATTTACATTAGTATATCTAGTTTTATATGAAATATAATATAAATGTGCATTTTTTTGAACTGATTCACCATAAATTGGGAATTTTGGTTTTGTTAAATTATAATTTGAATTATTATCAATATCAACTATTAAATCCTTATAATCATTATAATAATTAGAAACTTCAGTTGATGTTAAATTTGAAGTTGAAGAACAAAAATCTGCAATTTGTCTATTAACATTATCTTCATCATTTGGATCAAGTAAATAAGAACAATAAGCCCATGAAGTAATTGCATATTTATTTGAACAAATACATTTATAAGATTTTGCACCTTCTGCTTTACCACAATAATGTGCATATTTATCAACTGCCATTTTACAACCAACTGCTGCATAATAATTATTCTTATATGCAACCCATCTATCTGCATTAACTACAGTTGCAATAAATAATATAATAAATTGTAAATTATTAAATAATTTCATGTTTGAATGAATTTAGGATAATACAACTACTTTTGATTGATAAGAATAGGGAAAATAAATTATATAGTAAGATTAAGGAAGCAATTAATTAATTTAATCAATTAAATTAAAATAAATTAAAATTAAGGATTATTCAATCATTAAATAAACAATTTTTAAGTTTATCAAACAGGACAAATTCATTTTTTCATAAAAGTTTTCTTAATAATATAAGAGGGATTATGTGAAAATCAATTATGAGCAAATAAAGATAAATACCATTAATTAATTAATCAATTATAATTAACAGATTGATATTTGAATTGAATTATTTATTGTTTAAATTATTAATGAATGAAATGAATGAAATGAATAAATAATATGAATTTTGCAAATCACAGAGGTTAAAAATACATGAAAATTGAACAGAATGTAATAAATTGAGATCAAAAACAATGTAAAATCCATAAAAATGGAAAAATAATAATTAGTAATAATGTAAAAATGGAAAAAATAATAATTAGTAATAGTGTAAAAATGATTAATAGTAATTATAATTATGTCAAAGATAAATAAATGTTTTTCCATTAAAACCACCTTGTAAAACAAGGATAGACCAGTAATCACTTGCTAAAAGTTAGTTAATTTGTTGTCAGACAAAAACAAACATTTTTTTTTATTTTTTTATTTTTTTTAATTTTTTTCATTTTTTTTTAACTTCGATAAATCCACAATCTCCGTTGATGGAAAATAAACTTTTTTTTTTATTTTATTTATATCCGTTTGTTTGGTGTTTTTAATTGGTGGAAAAATTTTGTTTTTAAATTTCTTTTTTCTCTCTTTTGGTACCTTTTTCACTTTATTTGATATACACAATTACACATTAAAAAAAAACTAATTAGCTATATCTATTTAATTACTTATTTCTTTAACCTTTTATTAGGCAATTTATTCGGTGGTAATCCAAATGATCTTTTAATAATTGGATTAGAATTTAATGTTAAATTATTACTAGTAATATTATTATTGATATTAACTTTATTAATAGTATTGCTGGTTTTGATATTTCCATTATTTATATTCTTTATTTTATTATTATCTTTTTTAATTTGTGATTTTTTAACTGGCAATGATTTACTATGGTTTATAAATGAAGATTTATTAATTTGTGATGATGAATATAATACATCATACTTCAGACTTTTTTGTAATGATGGATCTTGTTGAATTGTATCTGCGCTAGTTGCTGATACAAACGTTACATGTTCTGGTATTGTTAAACTATTTTCAGTTCCAGTATCATTTTTATTAATAACACTAGTCTCTGTTGATTCACCTTGAATTTCTTCTATAATTTCTTCTCTAATATCTTCTTGAATTAATTCTTCTTCATTCTCAATTTCACATTCAGCTAAATTCTCATTATTTTGATTGAAATTATTAGAATTAAGAATCATTTCATTAACTTCTTCATCATCCTCTGGCCAATCATCACTAAATATAAATGAATCTTCAATATCTTCTTTAACTTTAATATCATTTTCATCATTATCATCATTATTATTATCTCTCTTATTATTTAAATTTTCAGGTCGTTTATCATTGTTTCGTTTATTATTATCACCGTTATAATTATTACTATTATTATTATTATTCACCTGATGATTACTTTTAATTGAACATGTTTCTGTTTTAGTTTCCAATTTTGCTAATGTTGTTGATCTTCTCATTAAAGAACTAGCATCAAATTTAACAGGCTCCGATGATACTTTTGTAATTTGCTGTAAAAATTCTTTATCATAAAGACAATTACCTAATGCATTACCAAATTGTCTTAATGCTCTTTTCATACCATCTGTAAATGCCTCTTTTTTACATTTATCAAATGCCATTGATTTGCTTTTACAATTTTCAATAGATCCATATCCTACATCTTCATGAAATGTACCATCTTTTAAAATAACTCTAACAACACAACTTAATCCAATACTTATTGATCCATGTTTATTATCATCAATATAATCAACTTTAAATTCTTTTAATTCTGTACTCCATCCATTTGGTCCAAAAATTTCATTAGCTAAATTGATTGCTTTCCATCCTTCTAAATATTGAACACTATTATAACCAGGTCCTTTTCTTTTACTTATAAATTCTGGCCCAAGTTTTTTATTTAACGCAATTTTAATCTTTTCAATCTCATTTGTTGAATATCCTTGTATTATATTTCCTGATGGAGTTTGTATTTTCTGTCTCTGATCATTCCTGTTGTTCTTATACATATTCTAATCACTTATTCCATCCGAACAATCTTATTAATAAACAAGTGAATAAACAAGTGTAAAGTCAAATTTAAATAAAAAATTAACGCGTTTAAAATGTGAAGGGGAAGGAAAGAAATAATATTCATGATGGCAAAGAAAAAAAAAAATACTTCAACACTCACAGTAAAAATATTTTTGTTAGTCGCTTCAATTTTTTTCTAATGCTCAGCTATAATTTTCAACATCCTCTTTTGTTGTTTGTTTAACATGGTTTCATTACTCTTGTTAACTATACATTTCTACTGATTAAATTAGTTATTACCATCGATTGGCTTGATATTGATAAAGAAAGAAAACCCATTTTTAAAATGAATGACAGAATAAAAGATACAAAAATATCGAATCAAAAACTCGATCAACAAAACCATATTAGAACTTATAGTTCAATATTTCATGAAGTTTTAAATAAACGAATGAAATTTTATTATAGATTATCTGCAATAATAGCTTTAATAGTTGCAATAATATTATCATTTTCATCTCAAAGTAAAATAATATTTTTACCAGTTAAATTTATAGTTTTATTTGTTGGCTATTTTATATTACAAAAATCACGTTTGATGTCAATAACAACAACTTCATTGAAGTATTCTAATAAGTTTCAAAAAATTATATCAATAATTTGCTCGAAAAATTTTCATGTTTTGACTCAATCTTTCATTTTAAATAGTATATTAATATCATCAATAATTTACTTCCAATCTGATTCTTCATTAAATTATTATATTAGTACACCAACAAAAACCATCAAACCATTTATTAATGATGGGTTCTCATTTTTTTGCTTTTTTACATTAATATCACCAATTATTTATTCATTAAATTTTGTTTTAACTGAAAAAAATATTCTACATATACCAATTGGAACTTATAGACAAGAACCAATTGATTATTTTAAAAAGTTACCTCATTTAAAAATTTTCATTTTATCATTATTAAAATCTTTAATTTCTATTTTAACAATTCCATTAATTTATCAGTTATTCTTCCGTGAATTATTCTTTAAAACATTTTTAAAACCATTAGTTCTAATTAATGATTTAAACTATCAATTACCAAGATCTGACTTTAATTTTAAAATTTATTTTAAATTGTCTTTTATTTTAATTTTACAATTTTTAACTTATGATTTATTAAATGAAATTTTTAATGCATATGCTTTAATTGGATGTTTAGTTGTGAAAAAACCAATTAGTCATTTTAGCAAAACACCATTTAAAACATTATTATCTGGTCTTAAAGAGTATAAAAATTCATTAGTTCAATTAACTGCTTATCAAGAATTAGTTTATTTATCAACAAGTTTAGATTTTAAAGATCGTGAGATTTTTTATAGAGCTGATAATTGGAATTTAATATTAGCTGAATTTTATTTTAATTTAACAAATGCTGCAAGATCTGCAAAATCAGATCTACCAAAAACTGAATCAAATGTTCACTTGAATAATGAAATAGTTAAAAATCAAATTAATCTTTTTGGTAATTTAAATAATGCTAATACTGTTAATAATAATAATAATAATAATAATAATAATAATAATAATTTTAATTTTAATTTAAATTTGAATTTTGATTTAAACAACGATGATAATAAAGATAATTTGGATTCAAATGAAGAAAATGTAACTATAATTAAACATGATAATAATGAATCAATATTTAAAAAGCCAGAAACTAAAGAAGATCAAATTTCAGATATTGAAAATAAGTATAATGATTTAACTTTGCAACTCACTTCAATGGTTGAAAAGACAATCAAAAAAATTAATAAATTGATTAATTCAAATTTAAGTGGTTTAACTAATATTGATAAAGATAATTCAAATATGTCAAACAAAGACTCAATTTTATATCAATTAAAATTGATTTATATTGATATAATTAATTTTACCAAATTTATTTTTATTGGTGATATATTTGATCAATCTAATAAAAGAATCCCAAATAAGGAAATTATAGGATTTAGTATAATTGCATTAACTGAAATTTTAATTAATGCCAAAATTGAAGATAAACATAATACAGTTTTAAATACATTGACTGAATCATTAACATTATTAACAAAAATTTATAAAGGTACATCTGAATTTTTAAATAATCCACCAACTGATATATTAAATAATAAGAAAAAATGTTCAATATTTATATTGAATGAATTATCAATTAACTATTTCTTTAAATTAGTTGTTTACTATAATGATATTTTAAATGATTTATTATTACCACCTGAAGTATTTAAATTAGCAAAATGGTGTACTGATATGGCATTAGAACAACAAAGGGAACAAAAAATTACAGCTAATATACTATCATGAATTTATAGTGTTTGTAATTATATATATTTTTTCTAAAGAAAGATTTATAAATAGATATTGTATACAAAAGAAAACTTAAATTTACATTTCTCAAAAAAAAAAAAAAAAAAAAGAAAGAAAAACGAAATAAATAAATTGATAATATTTGTGTATATAAATAAAAGTTCAAACTATTTAGTAAAACAAGAGCTTAAAAAAATTACTATTCATTAGAATTTGATTTTTTTGTAGATTCAGGTGGTAATGTATCTAATAATACGGGCTTTAAAACATTTTCATCGAAATTTGTAAACCATTTTGCATGTTCATCAACACTAAATATTTCATTCAATAAACCTGAATTTGATTCATTATTTGCTGTTCGTGATATATTATTATTATCAGTGGTATTATTATTATTATTACTATTATTATTTATATTACTATTTTGCATATCAATTGAAGTTTTTGGAAATGATGCTAAATTATTTGCAGCAGGAGATGGTAATCTCATTTCAACCAAATCATTTGGATCAATAGCTACATCTTCAGATGTTGCTCTTGATCTTGGATTTGTTTTATTAAATTTATCAAAATATTGTGAACTTGAAGCAGAATTTAAATTTAAATTTAAATCAGTTGTACTATTATTATTACTTATGTTATTATTCCTTTGAATTGGCATTTCAATATCGAATTCATCATCACTTACATCTTCTTCAACACAACCTGTTTTAATATTTAACATTTCTAACATACCAGCTGTTGTACCACCAAATAAAATAACTGTTAAAACGACAACAATTAAAACTGTTGCTAATAAAGCTGATTTTGATTCACCTTGTAAACCCATTGCTAATGCAACACCAACTGCACCACGTAAACCTGCCCAAAATTGCATCATTTGATAATTATAAGGTATTTCATCTTGTAAAACTGATAAAGAAGTTAAACCACGAGCTTGCTTTCTATTACGTGAGAACCAATTAATAAATCTTGAAAGTGGGAAAACAGCTGCCCATCTTGCAATACAAATACAAATAAATGTAACAATTATTAAAAGTGGTTTAAAAACTAATTCAACTTCTGTAAATAATGATAAACCTAAATAAATAAAGATAAAATTTTCTGATAATTGAGCTAATAATTGAAATATATATTTTGTTGCAATTTGAGTTCTACGTGACATATTATAATAAGCATAATGTTTTAAAGTTATACCACAAAAAAGTAATGAAACAATTCCTGACATATGACAACCATTTGAGAAAAAATATGATTCATAAGCAAATAATAAAACTAAACAAGTTTCAATTTGAGGATATCTACGAATATGAGAATGTTTTAAAACTAATGCAATTAAAACTCCCATTACTAAACCAATTAAAGTTGAAATTGTAAAAGTAATTAAAAATAATGAAATACCTTCAAAGAATGAAGAAAATTGTGCATGTTTGCCATGAAATTTTTGACAAGTTTCAAACATAACAATACAAATTGCATCATTTAATAATGATTCACCGAAAATAATTGTATATAATTTTGGATCAACTTTATAAGAATTAAAAATTGATAAAATTGTAACTGGATCAGTTGCTGATAAAGTTGCACCAACTGCTAATGAATCAACGAATGAAATATTAATATTTTCAAAACCTAATTTTGTATAAATAAATAATATTATACCAACAACAATTGCACTTATAAAAGTACCAGGTATTGCGAATGTTAAAATTGAACCAATATTTCTAAAAAAATTTGCTTGATGTAATTCATAACCTGAATTTAAAATAATTGGTGGTAATAAAATATTAAAAAAATAACTTGAATTAAATTTAACAGCATCTTGAATATAATGACCAGGTGAAATTCTAATAACTAAACCAATTACCATACCATAAAAAATTGATAAAACAGTTTCATGAATTGCTTTAATCCTTCTTTGTTGTAAATAATATGATGACCATAAAGCTGAACATAAAAGGAATAGAACGATAAATAAAGCCCAAGATGAGAAGATTTCTTCAGCAACTGGATTAACATCATCTAAATTATTATCATCAGGTATATTTAAATCTGGACTATCATCAATTGGAGCTGAATCGATTGGTGAATCAATATCATTAACGATACTTTTACCACCTGAGATCAATACATTTTTAGCAAATGAAATTGAAGAATTTAGTATGATACTATATATAAGACTTTTCATAATTAATGATTAGTAATTATAATAATAACAAATAGTGATTTAACAAGAAACAATGAAAAAGGGATAAAGATGTATGGAAATGTATGAATTAAATGAATTAAATGGATTAAATGCAATAAATGGATTAAATAGATTATTGCATTTTAATTGTTATTAAAATATTTATCGGTATTAATTATTAAGAGATAAATAATTAAAATTTTTTGTAAAACGATCGACGCGTCGATTAGATGGAGGCTCCGTTTCCAGTCGATCGACGCAAACTTTTTTTTTTTCATTTATTTATTTATTTATTTATTTATTTATTTATTTATTTTGGAAATAAAACATATATACTGATAAATAATAAAACTGACATATTATTAAAAAAGTATTTTAAGCCTTTGATTTACTTTAATTTTAATTCATCTTCTCTTTTTAGATTAATATCTCTAATTTACTGAATATTTTTTTAAAAAAAAAAAATAATTAAACATGGTTGGTCGTCCTATTGTAATTTCTGGTCCATCAGGTACTGGTAAATCAACACTTTTAAAACGTTTAATGAATGAATATCCAGATACATTTGGATTTTCAATTTCTAATACAACTAGATCACCAAGACCTGGTGAAAAAGATGGTGTTGATTATTATTTTACAACAGTTGATATGTTTAAAAAAATGATTGCAAATAAAGAATTTATTGAATGGGCTCAATTTTCAGGTAATTATTATGGTACTTCAATTGCAGCTGTTAAACATGTTTCTGATGTTTTAAAAAAAACTTGTATTTTAGATATTGATATGCAAGGTGTTAAATCTGTTAAACAAACAGATTTAAATGCTAGATATTTATTTTTATCACCACCTTCAATTGATGAATTAAGGAGAAGATTAGAAGGTAGAGGTACTGAAACACCTGAATCATTAGCAAAGAGAATTAGTGCTGCAAGTGCTGAAATGGAATATGCTAAAACTGGTGCTCATGATAAAATTATAATTAATGATGATTTAGATAAAACTTATAAAGAATTTAAAGATTTTATCTTTTCAGAAAAAGTTTAATTAATTAATTAATTTGATTATTTATTTATTTATTTATTTATAAGGACATAAATTGTAATAATAAAATTGAAAAAGTAATTTAGATTATAAATTATAAATTATAAATTATGAATATCTAAAGCTTTCATTTTATTTAAAATTTCATCTAATCTATTATCTAATTTACCATTTTCATGATCTTCCATTGTTGCACTATCAATTTTAATATTATTCTTAAAATCATTATTTAAATCAGTATATAATTTTAATTGAATTTTCATAAAACTTTCAAATGATGGATCTAATAATGAAAATCTTAATGCAATATATTCATCAATTTCATTTTTTAATCTTTGATTTAAATCATTATAAATATTTGAAATCATTTTATCATCAATTTTTAGTTTATTTATTTTTTCATTTAATTTATCTAATTGGTAGGTATTATTATCATTATTATTATCTTCCCTTAAATTTAATTCTAATAAATTATAATCATTTTGTAATTTTTCAATTTTTGTCTTTGAAACATCATAATCAAATTTTTTTCTACCTCTCTTTTTAATTAATTTATGAATTTCTTCATTATATTCATTTAATTCTTTAATTGGTTGAAAAACTGTTAAATTTAATGGATAATCTAATTGATTTAAATTATTTAATTTAATATCATTTAAATTTTTTAATAAAGTTAATGATATACCATCTCTTTGATTTATATTATTATTATTATCTATATTATTATCTTCATTATTATTATCAACTCCAATTAAATTATCTGAATTTAAATTAAAATTATAATCACCATAAAATGAATCTAATGCTTTAATTAATTTAAATTGAGTTTCAATTAAATCATTAAAAATTGATTTAAAATTCGATAATTCTGAATTTAATTCAGTTATTAAATTTTCAAAAATTTTAAAAATTTCCTCCCTTTCATCAAATTCTAAATCAATTGAATTTTCTTTTACTTTTGATGTTTTCATGATAACATGAGCACCAGCTCTATTAACTGCTTTTTTAAACCCTGACCACGACATGTTTATTTATCAATTTAATTGTTTATACTAGTAAAATGACATATGATTATAAAGTATTAAACATAAGATTGTT